>LR132350.1:0-34704 GCA_900634815.1 Paradendryphiella salina | reverse complement strand
TATACCAATATCTCAGTGCCTGTCCAAATACTCCTCACATTAACACTCCGGTGCCTCAAGTGGCCCCAGGCTGGTGGCATGGTTTGTGTCATCCGTGCTACGATATATACGAGTCGCCATCTCTGGAGCAGAGCGGTTGCAGATTTGAGTTTCCAGAATGTGTATGGCAGGAGTCCGATTTTAGGTTATGAATTGTCTGGTGTTGCCATGTGGATGACTCTACTAAAGATATTTTTCTTTAGTATTTTGCACGATTGTCCGACTTGCATGTTTCGTTTGTTAGGGGAGAATGAACCGCCTGTGAGTATCCAGCCGGTAGTTAGCAAACAAAGGAGCTTTGATTTTGGCAATGCCTTCCGAATGCTGAATAGATGCTCTAGCTGGATGCCCCGGAAGCGTAAGACTGTTGCTTGGATAACTTTGCAAAAAAGTATAGTAGTGGCCATGTAGCATCGTTTCCGTGCTCACAGCGCCTGGGCACCTTCAGCCCGAAAATCCGTAGTAACGCATGCATCGATAGCTATATTTCTAGGAAAGACAAAAACACATCGCAGTGGCTTCTGTTGTTTCTGAAAGGCTGGTAGCGCAAAAGAAATGAGGAGGTGTAGCATTGAGGTGGGCGGATGTTCAACGCTTGGATCCAGCAGCGTGTGAATGAAGCTCTTTCTTTGAATCAAAACGTGTATGACTATACCGCTCAAATTCGTAATAAGACGAGAAGCTGCAATGCTGTTCCCCTTCTCGTGTCTTCTTGATATAACCAACATCACCTCCTCATCAACCCTAGTAGTTATCCCCAGGCTCACCTCATCGTAGGGATGAAGCCCTGGCTATCCTTCTCTTGTTGCTCAAAGCTCTGCTTGAACGCGGCCAATCCCGCCAAAATGCCACAAACCATGAAAATGATGGAGACGAGTGACCAGATTATGCCCCAGCATTGCGAAGAGCCACCATAGCGCTTTGCGAAGACGCTGGCGTCAGAAGAATTTACTTTGCGCAAAATGAGGTCGTCGCAAATATCCCAGACGCTATAGAGGGAAGACATTACGCCAATGAAGAGCTGAGGCATGTTAGTTGATGCGTATCCACAGGATGTTGGAAAAGGTAACACATACCACCATGAACCTCAACGCCTCCCCATGTTCAATGAACCAAAACGCCACCAACAACCCCACACTCAACAATATCGTCGCGATAGTCAACCAGTCTTTCCTCGCCCACCATAGGGTCAACAAAAAGCACACTCCCAGAACGATACTAGCTACTTTTGAAGCGACAATATTGAAGCCGCAGAATGTGAGCAAGGCGCCAATCAAAGAAGAGCCTAGGTAGCCTGCCGGTAGAGTGACAATCTGCTTGCCGCCGCGCATATGCGTAACGCCGCCTTCGTGGGGGTCGAGAGATATGGATTCTGTGGAAATACGAGGTCAGTGTATGTCTGGCATGCCCCTGGTGAATCCCCCCGACTTACCTACGCGGCCGCCGGTACAGCAAGCTGTTATGGCATGCGAAAACTCATGGAAGGCTATTACCAGCATCTGTTTCCAAAGTTTTGGTTAGTATTGATATCGTTCGATCAAGGCGAAGGCTTTTCCGCTCTTTTTTCCAGCTTCGCGTCTCGATGGTCACGGAATCATCCATTCCGTGTCATCCCGCTTTCCTTTCTTCTGCTTTTCTCTTTTTCAAGATTCCACGTAACGCGCGCTGTTCTTCTCCTCCTCCTAGACATTCAACACCATCCTAAGGCCCTCCCACCTTAAGCAAAAAGAGACAATCACTTACCTTGAACGGCCACAATACCCACCTAACATACGGCAGATTCCAAAGCAACGCAATAACAACCACATACGCCCCGATCACGCCGAGCGTAACACTCTGGGTGTGATTTACGCTCAGTTCTCTCTTCTCATAATCATGTGTTGTATGAGCAGCAGAAGCTACGACCGGCCCCGCAGTAACGAGGGCCCTTTGCGCTAACTTGGCGAGGTGTAGGTTCAGAGGAACAGCTGGCGGCATGTTTGCCCTGTGACACTCGTTGTTGTTTTGGCTGTACGGGAAAAATAGGGCAAGAGGCGCAAGAGTCAGGCACAAAGACAAGTGAGTGAATAGACAAAAGTGTGGTGAACGGGTTGGAGGGCGTCAGCTGCCCAGTTTTGCTTGTTTGATTGTTGTGGCTGGAGGCAGAGGGCAACGTGGAGCTGACGCGTTTTGGCGACATGCGCCACGCTAAGATTAGCACGGGTGCGTGGCTGTGCCGGCATTGCGCAACAATCTCTCTGGAATACCTCTTTCTCACCACCTATTTCGATATTCATACTACTGATGGTATCAATTCTTTTACGTCACACGTAGCGATGAAAAAGAGATTGTTGAATGCATTATTGATATTGCGGGTATCGTGTGCCAAAGCAGCAACGCAGAGCTAAGGGCATCGTAATGGAGGGGAATCGTGCGATGCAGTATCGAAATGTGAAAAAGCAGTATGGAGAAAAGTTGTTGAGTAGTGGCCATTTTACCGGTGCAACCAGAACAATACTTACACCTTGCGCTCCTAGTTCACGTGCTCCTGATGCATTGACATGCCCCTCTCAGGCGAAGTGTCCGCATCCTTGTCACCGTGCTTCCCTTCCACACTACCGTTGGCGGCCACGGCGCTGTGGCGGCGCTGCCAATAAGAGTCATCGCGCTCACCACGAGTGATGTAGCCAGCAGGCACCCACTTCCTGCTAGTCCTAGCAGAGAGGTTGTTTTCCGAGTACATGATATCGACGTTCTCGAGAGACAGAGACTTGGTTTCGAAAAGGAAGAAGTAGACGATACCAGCAGCTACGAAGTTACAGCCAAAGAAGACGAAACCGAATGCGTAACCGATGCCTTCATCGGCGTAGGGTGTGAGGAAACCGATCAGGAAGTTACCTAAGGAAACTGTTAGTAACGGTGAAGAAGCTTGAGAGCGCGTGTATCTTACCAAGCCAGTTAAAGGCTGTAGCCAAAGACGCTTGCTTGGCACGTGTTCGCAGAGGGAAAGTTTCTCCAATGACAACCCAGATGAAAGGTCCCCATGTAGCGGCGAAACTTGCGATGAACATGCAAGCGGCGACAATCATAACAATACCTGAGACTTCGTTCTCTGTCGGGGGCAGAACAACACCGATGATGGCGAAGATGAGAAGCCAGGTAGCTTGCCAAAGACCACCAAGGATCAACGGGATACGACGACCCAATCGCTCAATGAGCCATAGACCAGGGAAAGTCATGGCTACGTTCACGGCGCCAAGAATAAGTTGAGTTTGGATGGGATCCTCAATGCCGGCAGACTCGAAGATAGTTGCGCCGTAGTAGAAGAAGTAGTTGACACCCGTCCATTGTTGGAAAAACTGGAGAGCGCAGCCGAGGAAGGTTCTGTATACGACACGTGGTATACCAGAAGATGAGCCGGCGAAACATTCCTTCCAGGAACCTTGACCAGCGCTGTGCTGTTCGTTGATGGAATCCTCCATCTCCTTGAAGTCCTCGTTTACCAATGCGTGGTTGGGGTCATGCTTGAGACCACGAAGACGCGCCATGGATATGCGTGCATCTTCCCAGCGTCCCCTACCAGCCAACCATCGTGGTGACTCTGGTGTGAAAAGGACACCGAGACCTAGTGGGATGGAGAAGGCGATTCCGAGACCAATGACGATTCTCCAGGACGCATCGGATGTTTCGCCTGGGTTGTCACGTACACCGTAGTTGATAATGTTGGAGACTGGGGAATGTAAGTACGAGTCGTTCGCACATGAATATAGTACTTACTTAGGATACCAATCGTGATCATGAGCTGGTATGACGCGACAACGGCACCACGAATCTCACGAGGGCAGACCTCTGACTGGTACATAGGTACACCGATGGATAGAATACCAACACCGACACCGGCAAGCATACGTCCAAGAGTAATGTGGACCCAACTTTGCATAGCGGTAACCTGAACAATGTTTCCAGCAATGAAAATGATTACACCGATGGTCAAGTTCTTGCGACGCCCGAAAAAATCGGCAGTGTATGCTCCAGCTAGCGCACCGAACATGGTACCAATGGACATGAGGGAGACGAGTAGAGATGAGATGGTCGAGTCAAAGGCAATCTCGCCATTGCCTTGATCCTGTCCGAAGCGCTGGATGAAATCTTCGAACAGTAAGATACCGGAGATTTGGCCCTGGGTACTGGTCAGCAGACGTCCCAACGAATGCCATGGAGCACAGAAGACGTACAGTGTCGTAACCGAAAAGGAAACCACCTATCGATGTGATGACACCGAGCATGATGGCTTCGATGCCGCAGTCGGCGCCGCGAATCTTGACAGAACTGCCATGGGTTAGCACAAGATGTAAGCATGGTGTGCACGCCGTTGGCACTCACACTTTCCCCAGACCCATGGTGACGGTAATGAAATAAGCTCAACAGGATTACTGGAGGGGTTTGAAAATCGGTGTGCAGCATGTCGCGAACCCACAGGGTCCTTTAAGTATCGCTGCCAATCTCATCCCACCTTTGGTTATGTTGTAATGCCCAGGCTCGTGCCCAGAGGTCCATTCTGGGGCTCATACGTCATGGCTACCACGCCGTCAGTGGCGCTTAAGCGTGAACGGACTTACACTCTTGGCACATACTCCGCGACAACCAAACGGAGGCCATTAGCGAGCTTGCCTACGCAACACAGCCGCTGGATGACTAGCGGCGAGTATGTGGAAAAGTTGCGCGCGATTCGATGGCCAAGACAAACCCGCCGACGATTCCGAAGAGCCCCAATAATCGACGATACGCTACCGTGGCCACGCATGAGCCGGATCGAGCTCACACGTGAACATCTGACGGAAGACAGCCTACATGGCGTCTTGCTACGTCGTAGATGTCTCAGAACGCCTCTGATGCACACCCCCGCATTCATGACGGGGGGCACCGCGCCGCGGGCTTCAAGGCCGTTGTGCCGCACTGCCGGTTGCGAAAAACATAGCGGCCATCGCGTGACCTGCGACGCATGGGAACCGAGTCGACGCGTAGAGGCCAAGGGCACGTCGGTGAAGATACTTCGCACTGCAATGGAGGCTCTCGGCGGTGGGGACGCCTTGATCTCCGTACATATCTGTGCCGCCCTCAACACCTCTCCTCTTCCCCCGACTTTCTCTCCGCTTCTTTGAATCTGCCGCCCGACCCGGACTAGGCTTTATCGGCTCGCTTGTTGGGCACTGCAATCTCCGACCGCTCGCAGTCGTGCTTCGGGCTGAAAAGTCGGAGGCCCATTTTCAATGCAATGTGAACCAGGTTTTGTAGTCTCAGATCGGTGGAGACGACCCACTTGAGGCTCAAGGAAGCCACCAAGAACCTTCCATTAACTTGGTATGGAGACGCAGCGCACGAGAAAAGGAGGAAAGTGATTTCGGCAGTTCCGCAGTCGTGGAGAATGAGTGAAAAAAAAAAAAAAAACTCTGAGGGGCAGTGGAGTGGTGCGGTGAGGAGATAAAGGGGGTTGCGGAGATGCAGCGGTGCGAGGAGCTAGATACGGCTCACACCTTCCCTCCAACACGTAGAATACGGTGAAAAGAGCAGAGAGTTTTCATGAGCTCCAAGAGATGACGAGCGCAAGTACTGCTGTAGCTATTGCCACGAAATGTCGCGGTTCCCATCAGATTCGCGACTCACAGTTTCTTGCCCGTCAAGGTTATTGCGTCGCATACCTTCAGCATGCGCGGAAGAGTGTACACAGTCTTTGTATGAATCAGTATGATATATCATCTTGCAAACGTCTAACAGCGTTTCTTCTGTCTCATGTCCAAGATTGTCATCGTCGTTGCGCAACACCAGCGCGCTTCGGCCTCACATGTATGCAATTAACCAGAACAGGTGCAGCGGCCCGATTGTGGCCCAACCCGGCAATACAGTGACGTCACCATCTCCAGGGCCCCATGCGCAACCCATGCTGGGCTCGAACCGGATAATCAGCAACGATTGTAAAACAAGCAGTAAAAGATCCACATTGCATGGAGCGAAGGTTAAGCTCGGATTCGAAACAACCTGCACAATATGGTCAAAGACAACGACACCGTCATTGAGTTAGGCACGCGCATCGAGCAGCGCCAACGGTTACTGCCACCCGGGAGTTCAACGATATCGTAAACAAATTCGCCGAGGAACTCAAAGACTGGCTTGGCAGCCAAGAATCCGAGAGCGCGGGCTGGTTCCAAGGACTTCTCAAATAGCGAAACGGTTGGCCACGACTCCGGGCGCCGCATCGTTTTCATCTTGTCCAATCACACACAAAAGGACCCACGCAAATACGAACAAGAGGATATTAACCATATAAGAAAGGTGGTCGCATACTGCAAAAGACATTTAACGCAAGAAGAAACGGCCAAACAGGACACCGAAAGCAAGAGCTATAAGAGTCTGAAGAACTGGGGCCATGATGCGCTGAAGACATGACGTGGGGTAGATACCCGCAGATACGGTGAATCGAAAAAAAAGCTCTGGAGAAGAGGCGCAATGATCCCATGATCTAGTTAGCCTGTTGGAAGTCTGGACCAAGGGATACACTTGGCTCTAGACATACACAACGGCTGTCAGCATGTCTATCACGACATTGCTTGTCGTTCGTTAAGATAGATCCTGTATGGTTGTTAGTAATCTCACCGATCACGTGCCATGCATGGCTTTCGAGAAACTTACCACGCCATTCCAAGTAGCATTATCCAACCAGTTTAGAAAATCCTCTGCCTCCGTAGGTATTGGCTCCAACCCTTCAATCATTGGCATATCGAAGAAGCCTGGTCCAGCACGCGCCGCCAAAGTGGCAGCATCTTCTCCGCGCCCTTGGTTGTCAATGATGGGAGGCTCATAGTTGAGAACCTCGTCTAATACCAAAGCAAGTATCTTGTTGAGCTCACTACATAGTTTGTGATTCCCGTCACCAGGCAGGACGATCCACTCAAGGCAGGAAGTTAGTACGGAGAGATTCCTAATGACGTCGGCACGTGATATTGTACTTGGGAGTGAGACACCCTCAATTGTACATCTGCGGAGTTCCAGAGCTAGTAGACCGGCAGCAGGAGAACAGTAGAAAAGGATGACCGTGGGGAAATGGCGACGGGTTTCGTAGACGCGATTGTTTGGCTTTGTCGATACAATGGATGTTGCGAGGAGCTTCAGTGATACCTCTAATAGCGCGGGAAGGGCCTGCTGAGTTATCCGGTGGAGAAGGCGCTGCGTCTGAAAATGTAGGTGCAGATAATCTAGGTAAACCGCGATCAGACGGACCGTTATCCCGGGCCCGCGGACGTTCCACGCAGCGTCTTCTGTGTATGTTTCATATCGGAGAAATGCCGGTAGTGCTTGCCACCACTCGGTGCATTCGGCCGAAATAGCTCTGTTGCCGTCAGGTTCCGTACAAACGGCACCGAAGCGTGGACTTACTCTATGTTCCGCACCACGTCACTGTCCTTCTCTCCAGCAAGACTTTGCTCCAAGAGTCTTTCCTTGAAGACGGCGAGCTGACACCAAACTCTACTAAGCGTAGCTGCGTGGAGTGACTTGTCAGTATTCCAACCAGCGCTGTCAAGCTTCGACAGCTCCTCGTTTAGTAGTGCCGCATCTTCAGAGACCACAGCCTGGTCACTGATATCCAGCAGCATCTTGCGGTCGCTATACCTCCAAGCCATCATTGGGGGTCGCCCGTAAAACACAGCAAGCGTCTTGTCGGATCGATAAATTGAACAATAAATCCTCCTTCTAAACTCTCGCATGAAGAAGGGCTCGCCTTCGCCATGAGATTGTTCGCAATGAATGCCTGTAGCGTACAACGCGGAGACGCTGTCGCCTAGGCGCCGCCATACTCCATGATCTGCCAATCTGTCAACGCTAGAAGCATAGCAAATATCCAAGATGTACACACAATTGTCACCACAAAAACTACTGACCACAATCATATTGACATATACGAGGCACAGCATGACTGTAGCTGTTAGTAAGCCATAATTTCATGTCCAGAGTACGCGCTTGCTTACTTTCATTGACAGCGCCATGCGTCGAACAGATGTGAATGCATGTATTGGTCGCATGCACAACATCTTCAATGAACTCGTCCCTGTTAATTTGCTTGCCGTCTTCCAGTGTGAATATCGGGTCATTGGGTGACGTATACTGGGCCTGCGAACCAGCGAGCACCAGTATAAGACCAAGCGTCTCCCACCTTAAGTTCTTTCCTGTGAACAGTGTGTAAAACTCAGATGGACGCATACTTGGCGGTACTTTCATAGGTCGCGCCGTATTCTTCGTCATCTCGGCGTACAGCGAATACACATCACTACCAGCGAGGTTCAGCTGCTCCATGTCTTTGCGAAGTTGAGGGAGCGCGGAGAGGATCAAGGGGCCAACAATGGCATTAGCCTTGTGTGTCTCGAAATACATCTCTAGAAATTCTTCGAAGAAATCGAAAGGTAATAGCGACGATACTATCATATCTCCCAAGGCAAATTGGCAGTGACGATGCCCCATGCTTCTACCTAATGTTGAGGGGGTGAGACTGAGTCGCTCCGAAGGTTGTTCATGCGCTGCGTCTGGCAACGGCTGCTCCTCATTGAATACAGAAGCATAACTCGTTGACCCTAGGAAAAAGTTCCTTGCTGGATCAGGTCCGCTTTGCGTTGCTCTTGTGGCAGATTCTGGTGGCGTTTGCCAAGTGTTGCTTGTTGCAACAGGATCTGCATCGTTCCTGAGAGTAGGGGGGCTGAGTGTTAATGACGTCAACCTTCCCTGGCCGCTAAGGAGATTTGTATCCGCTGACCGAGCATCTGGCTTTCGCCGACGTGGTTCTGGTTTTTTTCGGGGCGTCCCAGCAGGCCTGGTCATCGGATTGGGATGATAGAAACACTGATGACTGTTAGTATGAAAGATCCTACTGGCTATGATCACTAGACAACGCAAGCATGGATAATCGGAACTTCAATCCAGCATGATTGTCAAGACGACTTTAAAGCATCTGGGTGAATTGGAAGCATCCCAAAGCTACGCACAACGCTATCGTGCGAGTACGGTGCTAAATCGATCCCAGCTACTATACCGTAGGCAGGGATCCCGGTCATAAATGCTTGCAACGCCTAGCATTGCGTCAACTCACTTGCTCTGTAATCCTACGAGTCTGGCACTTTTGGCACGTTGGCGTTGTGTGGTCGCATCTGATTTTCGAAACGCGGCAAGGTTCACAGGACCTGCGGATGATTAGTTATCAGGAGAAACAATCATCTCACGTCAGAGGCGTAGCCGGGTACAAGCTTATGAATATTTTCGCAGCACTAGGCGTCTCTAGAAAAGAGCTCGGGCTGCGTGGAGTTTCCAAACCTTGCGCTCGGCTACCCGCACTGTGTCGTGCTAGCGTGTACCCGGCTATCGTCGCACGTCAAGGATCGGAATGACACGAACCTCAGCTTTCCGTTCCTTCGTAGCATGATGGACAGTTTCTCGGAATTTTGGATGGTGTAGAAGTAATGGGTACGAGAGTGCTACGCATTTTGATCCACATCACGGTAGGCACGCGGCGATTTTCCGTATCGTTATCCCGAGATTGGAGTGGTTGAGGCATCCAATTCCGGACTCTCATGTGTGCGGTAGCGAGGGGGGCTGCCCGTTTGTGCTAACCTGAAGAAAGAGTCGATCGGCAGATAAGCCACCTGAAAGAGCTATTCAGAGAATCAGTGGGACGCGCGGAGTTCAAGGAATATTGACATACCGTGGTCTTGACTCTCTGAACAAATGTCGCGTGATTGAACTAGAGTATATGAATCTACCCGGGGCCGCCTTCAGCCAGCAGACAATTTTTTGTCGCCATTATAGGAGGCCTAGCTTGGGCTTGCTGGAGTCAACACTGAATAAAAATCGATGACCACAGGCTCTCAGGGCTGGCGTCCAGCGAGGCAGGATTTGAGGAAGCTCAGGATGCGATCATCACTGCCCGTGGGACGACTCCGCTTTTCCTCACTGAAGCAGCCAACAGCACCACAGAAGGGCATACGAGGCAATATAGTGTCAGCCTCTATGGCGCGTCCCAGATGCCAACTCTCTGTGTCGTCCTTTGTGGGACGCAAGATGGATTCACGAGCCCACAGGTGCAAGCCACGTGACGTAGAGCCAGCCGAAGGTGGCCTAATCCCGTGTGCTTCTGGATCCGCGCTGCTGCCAGGCTCACCAGCAAGCCCATACCACCTGGCATGGGCCTTAATTGCTAACATTCTGCATCCACTGTCCTACGAACGCCTCTACGGTAATGTTCTCGACTGGCTCTTCGAGCAGGGCGCCAGCCTCATCGAGGAATGCACCACGCGCGGCAGTCGCTTCACCTGCTCGGCTTACCTTGCTTACCCTCAGTATGCGCTGGCATTCGGTAAGCCTCTCTACACCTAATGTTCGCATTCCATCGATGCACGCTCTGAGTGAGAGCGATGGCTCGACACATGGATTGGTGAAACAATCGGCTTTAGGTTCCGCACATGTCACTTTCCGCAGCATGAGCTGGCAGCTCATACAACCGGTGAACACCACAGAGCCGCACTAGAACGTAATTCGCAGTTGCTCTACCACCCATCATCGTTAATACGAATTACCATTCGTTTCAGCAAGGCCGCTTTTGATGAGGTATGGCTTAGCGAACAAGGCGCAGCCGTGCATTGCATAATTCCATGCCTGAGGCAGGCCGGCGGCTACGAACAACGCCAAAGGCTTCAATCCCGCTTGAAGGACGTGCGAAAACCGCAACGCCAAAGCAAAAAATCGACGCGACAAGCCTATTTCAGCCTTGTTCTCAACTTCAGACAATCGTTGATTTGCAGCGCAGCGCGGGGGCAGCGCGAAAGTTGTTTGCGGTTTGGTGCGATCTAAAAGCTGCGCAGATGTATGCAGCTAAGCCAATAGCTTGCATTTGCCGGGTTGCTCTTCACCGGTCTTCGCGGGGCAGCGTAAGATGGGCTCGAAAGCCGTCACATTCTGAACTTCTGGCCGTCAACCGCTCTAAGGCAATTCTTCTTGCGCATCATCCCTCGAGTCGTGTTGAAGCGCTCTCGTTCTGGCCGGACCCTCTTCGCGTACGCTCCCTGTTGTGCATCGCTGTTCTGCGCGGATACAAGCTGTTCGCCTTTGTGTCTTCACCATCTTCGTAGGCCCGTGGGTCGAGCTCTGGACAATACCACAAAAAAGGTTTCCTCAGCCGTCTGATGCGCAAGGTATAGGAAGACCTTGATTCCTGTTCGGCCCCCGCCGGCCACTTGCGCACCATGTCGACGTACTCACAGCACTATCATCCGTTCCAGGAACAGTCGCTTTTCATTGACCCGCATGCTTTTGGCTATGGCGGTCACTATGATGGCCGACAACGGTCCAAGACGCCAACAGACTCGTTGGTAAACCATTCAGGTCACTCCCCTGGCGCGCTTACGACCACGCCACCTGTGAGTCGCGGTCCATCACAGCAACCGGAACCGCCCCAAGACCCTGAGCATATGTTATGGGACAATGGCAGTTCCTCGACCTCTCCTACGTCTGTGAGGACACCAGACGGCGAATCGTTCGAGGTAGAGATGCTCGACTCCGAATCACTGCGCAATTACTACAATCACAACGGGAACACCATATCATCACAGGCCTCTCACAGTGCTATGCCGGCCATGGATTCGAGTACGATGTTCACTGATCAGGGTACCTTTAGCGACCAAGGTATGTCGGCTTGGAGATAGTGTGCATGTCTTCGCTCACGCACCTGCAGCCGTTCAAGCCGCTTTTAATGCTGCAATGGCTGAACCGCAAGGATACCAGCAGCAGTTCAATTTGCAAGCTCAACAAGCGCCACGAATACCAATACTGAACCCCCAGAATAATGTGTACCATCAGAACTACACTACCCAGCCACCTCGCCACGACCCCTGGAACGGGCAAGGACCTTCGCGGTCTTCAATGATACCTCGATCCGGCCATGTCGTTTTCGATCCTGCGACCGACCCGGTAAACTACCCCGATTATCTGATCGATGTAGACTCGTGGGCGGCACACTACACAGATCCTTCGTCTTTGATCTCGCCCAGCGAGCCCTCCATTCCAAACCATGAGAATCTGTACTTCCAGTCGACACAAAACTTTATTCATCGCCCGTATGATCAAGTTCCACCGGCGCAACCACAGAGTCACAGTCCTGTAGAAATGCACTTAACGAGAACATCACCACCCCCCGACCAGCAAAACTTTGTCAACTACAATGCTTCATCCAGTCTCTTCACGGACACCTACATTACCGGCAATGTATTCTCGGCTCCACCGTCAACCGCATCGTCAGCCAGTCATCACCCACAATCTCCTTACCAACAAAGCATTAGCCCGCCCGCACCTAGTCCAGGAAGTTCCGACGGCATGTACTCTGCGTATCAACATTCCGACCCTGAGATGATGGTCGATCAGTTCCAAACACAGCAATACACTCACATGCAACAAACGCATATGCCTACTTTGGAACTCGCCTATACCATTGTCAATGGGGTACCCGAAATGAGTTTCGACACATCTCCTGAGCCGGAATCATCCCAAAATGCTGCCCAGAAAGCGCTGGCGAAGTCTGGGGGCCGAGCCTTAGGCACCCATTTGGAGCCCACGGTCGCCAAAGCAGCCCACGATATGCGCAAGATCGTCGCATGTTGGCACTGCGTCTTGCAGAGAGACAAGTGTGGCCCTGGCGAAATCTGCGAGCGATGTTTCAAGCGTTCCCAGCGACCTAATGCCGACTGCGGGCTTGGATGCAACCGGATGAAACTCATCGATCTTTCGCCGTACTTTCTACCCTCTCTTGTCACACAGATGCACGAGGATTCGAACTTGACTCGTTTCGTTACCCAATACATTCAGCAGTGGGGCAATGTCGAATTGACGGTGTTCATGACATGCGGACAGACCAGCATGCCTAGGATACCTGTCAAGGTTTACGAGTTTGTTCCTCGTGGGGACGCGTTGTTGGTCCAGATTCAATACAAGACCGATCCAGCCACCCACACCCGGATTCCGATCCAAAAGCGAAGTCCAGCACTAGGCATGGTGCACATCAACCATAATGAGGAGAAGAAGTACGACAAGTACATATCCGAAATTGTCGATCACCACCTGGATGCTTTTGGCGAACTCTGCTGGATGGAAGACGACAACGACTTCCAGCAAAAGCTCTTCAAGCTCATGACGCGCGTAAAGCCCAAGTCGGACGACGAAGCGAAACTCCTTCGCGAGATATTCCGTCTCATCGTAGTAACTTTTATCATGTCGCACACCCTCACCATCGCCGAAGAAACCAAAGTTGCCACATTGTCGTGTATGCACTCGTACGGCGGCCACAATTCCTACGTAGACAACTACACATCACCGCGCATGACGAACAGACAGCTTAAATACTTCTTCTCACGACTCCAGCGCTCCATCCAGGCTACCGTCCTCAACAAACTGCAACAAATCTTCAAGTCATCCAAAGGATGCGATAAATGGCTTGCGGCATTCGTTGCAGTGCTGGGCATGTGCATGGCGCTTGAAGATCAACAGAAAACAATCCACCTCGTCATGTCAACCAAGGCTCAGACGGAGGGCCTAGACATAAGGGACACGCAAGATCTGGCGGACACCGCATGCCGCGACATCGATCAAAGAATGCAGTTTGTGCAGCAGATCTTTCGGTGGAAGTATAACCGCAAGTGCAACCCTCTACGTGATTCCGATCAGGACTGGGAAAAAGAGGCGGGGTTTGGAGATACCTCTAGTGTGAATTTCGTAAGGCAGGCTGCACAGTTGGTGAGGGAGAACAGTGAGTCTTCCGTTTATGAATGGTGTCAGGTCCAACGTTTGCTAACGAGAAACAGTCGACTTCTTGCAACAGCGCCAGGCAGTTAGCATTTCGCCTGCGAACCAGACAAAATACACCTCACGTCTCGTAGGAAAGTTTCTGCTTTCTTTCTGGCTTCCCCAAGTGTAATGCTACCGCGTGGGTTGCATCTTGACTCAGCCTTTGCCTCGGCTTTCATTGGCGTCGGAGCTATTTTCTAGCACTTCTGCTCCGCAGTAGCTCGGCTCGTTTGCCTTCACGGTCTTACCTGTATACTGGCCTGATTTACGAGAGGAATACTCTATCTCCATCCCTTCACTCACAAAAATACGTTGGACAAGGGCCGTGGCGCGGCATATGTCCCCTGGTTTACGACTTACGACCTCTAGCAACGCTTGTGTTGCGTTGCTGTTTTGCGGAATAATATTCTTATACCCTTTTGTTGACTTTTCTGATGATATAGTTCTTTGCTCTTGTTGAGGGGAATTCGGGCTTATCCTTTCTTGGAATGACATGAGGCCGACGAAGAGTACGTAATACAACCTGTCCGCTATAATGAACTCTGCTACTGTTGCAAAAAAAAGCCTCCTCTGCTATTTAGACATCTTTTCCCTTATTCGTGCGTAGATATTATGGCCCTAACATGAAACATTATTACGATGCCTTCATCACCGCATCTCATTCACACCGCCCGAGGCCCGATGGGAAATAGGATGAAGCAGCAGATTCAGTCGTCTCCTATCATTCAAGGCCCACAAAGCCTTTATCATTGCCTATATGTACCGGTGACATGCAGCAGAAACAACGACACACCAACGGCCCGACTAACGACTACAGGGAGAATTCCAAGTTTCCGCGATCCTAGAAATTTCATGCGCGCGCACGCTTGCGTGCGTACGTACAGGTGGGGCGGGCTTTTCCCCCACCCTTCAAGTGAAACAGCACGCACATCATCGACAAGCACGGTAGTAATCCGGCCTTCTTTGTCGCTGTCTTATCCTCACCTCGTACAGGAAACTCGTGCGCATTTTTGCCTAAGGCTCCGTGCTTCTTGGCGCTCTCTAGTCGCGGCTCGCCTACCTCTAGTTCAGTGCAGTGCAGTCCAGCCCACAGGCCGTCGCGCTCGGCACGTGAGCGCTAGCTTGAACTCTATGACCAGGGCTAGATCTCTACGCTCCACACGCACTGCCGAAAGGCGAGAGAGGAAGGAAAAGCGATGGTAGGTGGTGGTGGAGTAGGAGCTGTCCCACTGAGACTGCGCCTTGCATCGTCGATTTAGTGGCATGTGGCAAACACACCCTCGGGGGGTAAAGTTCAGGAGAGCGTTGCCCGGGAGCGGGTTAGTACCCAGAACAAGGTTCCCTGTGCCGATAAGCTGGACACAGGGCACATGGGTGTTTGGGTGCGGTGGGTACATGGGTGGCGTAGGGATGAAAAGGTCTGAGGGGAGAGGGGCACAAAGGGTCCGGGGAGGTTAGAGGGGAAAGCAGGCTAAGACCGCAAGGTGTTGGGTTGCAAAAGGTTTCGGGCCGATGGCTGGAAGGGGGAGCTGGGAGACGAAAGTTTGGGGGGCGCTTATGTGGGTAAGTGTTCTCGGGGGGATGATGTTTGGAAAGCGAAAGAAAAAGCCATGTTCCGATAAGATGGTATTGCCAAGGTAATGTGGGAAGTGAGCAAGTGAAGAAACGAGTGTGTATTAGATTTATGGTATCTGATGCGGTGCAAACAAGCCCGTACGTTCATGTATATTGCCATGGTTCCTTTCCAGGAAGCATAGGGAGTTATGCGTTGAACAAAGGAGAAAAAAAAAAGGAAGGAAAAAAATGTGATTGATGGGGCAATCTTCGCATAAAGCACAGGTGGTATATCTTGAACTCCGTGATGCAACCCGAAATCAATCCGCTTGTGGCTTCCAAATGTCAGAGGCTAAGAGAAGAAGGGGAAGAAAAGCAAAAAAGATGGGAGGAACAGGCTATGCGTGCAGAAGCTCACTAGAAGCTTGACTACAATCATCCGCCTCGTCATCATCATCACTACTACTTCGCAGCTCTCCTCTCTCAATCTGGGCACTCATCCATCTCCAATCACTAATCGAGAAGCTCTTCTTGCTGCCGCCAAGTCAGCCAACCGGCCGTGTAGTTTGTAACCAAGAGAGCATGAAAGCAGTGGTGGATTACCTACTGCCTAGCCTTTGTGGCCGTGTTAGGGAAAAGCAGTGCGAGACCCTCTTCCCAGCCCCTCTCCGTCACAATGTCGATTACAGGCCGGCCACTCTCATCCAGAGCTTGCAGATCGGGAGTGCCGCCCATGTCGATGAGCAGCTTCAGGATCTCGGCGTCGCCGTTCTCGACGGCTTGGAGGATGGCGTTCCAGCCGCGGTGCATCTTGTTGATGTCTGCGCCGCGCGTGAGCAGCATTTGGATAATCTCTGTATCGCCGCTGTAGCGGCGGAGAGCCTTGACGATGGGCAAATGCTCGCCGGGGGCGTTGGGGTCGGCGTTGGCTACGTCAAGGAGGTAGCGGACGATGATTTTGCGTTCCTCGCGGATGGCAGTGGTGAGCGGAGAAAAGACACCGCAATTCTTGTCTTCGACGCTGACGCCGGCTGCAAGGAGGAGTTTGATGCTTTCAAGCTGGTTGGCGACGACAGCCATTTCTACCACGCCGCGGAAGGCCCGCGGATTCGGGGTCGCGGCGAGAAGTTTCTTGAGAATACTTGGGCGTTTGACTGCCATGCAGAGGGGCCAGTCTTGGCCGCGGACGGCCGGGTCCGCGCCTCGTGATAGCAGGACGTCGACGAGTTCGCTCCGGTCTTCCCGGATGGCGGTTGTGAGCGCTGTGCAGCCTCCTGGAGTTCGGTCGTTCGGGTTCACTCCTTGGTCTAGCAGGTAGATTATAGCATCCCTGTCGTTGAACTGAACGGCAGTCTCGATTATACCCTTGGGCGTGTGCAGGTCGGCACCTGCAGCTACTAGTTGTGGGAGGAAGTGTGTACGCTTATGGGTGATGCACTTGAAAGCAGGGTACTCTGCCGCGTTGAAGTTGGGGTCGGCGCCGTGCTCGAGCAGGTATGTGACGATTTCGGGACTGTTGTCGCGGATGGCTGAGCAGAGCGGTGTGTAGACATTGTCCTTCCTCAGGTTGGGCGATACACCGGCCTCCATAAGGATCTTGATAGATTCGAGCTTCTTCAAACTGGAAGCAAGCTCCATGACACCTGGTGTCTTTTTGGTATCGGCACCACGCTGAAGCAGCAGTTGGAGAGCTTTGGGTTTGTAGGTCGATGGCCACAAAGGGTGCTTAGGGCCGGGAAGGTTGGGGTTTGCGCCGTGGTCGAGTAGTACCGTCATCAGATCAACGCGGTTCGCTTGGATAGCCTGGAACAAGGCAGTTGTGCCTTCGCCATTCTTGGCGTTGGCATCTCCATTGGAGCTGAGGAGCATCTCCACACACTTTGGTGATGTTGTCTTATTCATCGCGGATACGAGCGCCGTGGAGCCGTTCTCCATGACAAATCCAGCATCGCCACCGTTGCCAACGTAAAGTTGAACGAAGTCGACGTAATTTTGTGACGCAGCCACCGACAAAGGCGACTCAGAATCTGGGCCAGCTGATAGGTTAGGGTCAGCGCCGTGCTTAAGCAGTGCTCTCGCGCAGTCGAGAGCCTGAGCCCGGGTGGCAGCGAACAAGGGTGTGATACCCTCACGGTCGAAGCCATTGGAATCCGCACCGTATCGGAGTAGTAGTGAAATGGACTCTACATCCTGATTGAGTACAGCAACTCGAAGCATGGCAGACTCCATATGTGGCTCAACCTTAGCACCACCTTCGAGTAGTTGCTCCAGCATTCGGTGCCTTCGCTGCTCTACAGCGTTGATCAATGCCGTTTTACCACCTGCGTTCTTTGAGCTACCGCTTTGGCGTGGACCCCAGTGTTGGGAAGCCATCGGTGAATCGATCTTGGCAGAAGAGTGGTGGTCGTCATAGCGCTCACTCAGGCTAAGGGCATGTAGCTTCTCTTCCATCGGCGAACGAGAGTGTGCTGACACTACATCCTCGTAAACGGGGTCCTCGTGGTATCGAACGTTTTGGTGGTACATGGTGTCCCTGGTGGATTCGCTTGAACGGGCGCTTGGTGGCGCTCGCCAGTTCTTGGGAAGATCTGCAATGCTCGAAGAAGGCGGTTCCATCTCCTCTTGCCTGTAGTGGTGCGGATGATCACTGTGGTAAGAGGGGACTTCCTCGTGGTGAAGTTCGTTCAAAGATGACCTTTCCAGACGACTTGCAGCTGGCATATGCAGGAGGTCTCCGTGATGACCCCCAGATGGCACATGCGGGGGATCTCCGTGATGGCTCGCAGCTTTTGTGGGTGGCGTTGGTGGCAGATCTGATGTCGGAGCAGGGTGTAGAGGAGGAAGGCTTGATGATTTGCTAGGGCTCAGACGCTCCAACGCAGCGATCAGCCCGGCGTAGCCAATTCCCATGGAAGCATCGGCTTTGGCATCTCCCAGTGTCCACCTGAACATAGCAGAGCTGACTTTGAGAGAGTCACGGCTCCGCGATAGTGTGTGACGCATCTTCTCGACATCGGTATCGGCGAACATCATTCGAAATTTCATGCCAAACCCGCCCTTATGGTTCTCCTTGTCGACAACTGGAACGGATCCGATTAGCACAACTGGAATAAGATCACTGGAGGCAAACCCTTCAGTAGTGAAGAGCAGGATTACCGATGAGACTTACATTTGTTGACCATTTGAGAAAGCACTGCGAATTCCTCACTGACTTGACGGACCCGCCTGTCAAGCTCTTGAGACACTTCAACCGGGAATCCAGCCCGCGTTTTGCTAGTCTCCGCAACACCGGCCTCTATGGACCATAATACCTAGTTGAATCTGTGAGCTTCTCGGGAAGATGAGTTGGCCCATGAGGACATACCTGGCAGAGTTCAACAAACTCTCTTGCAAGCGGCTCGAAGCCATGGATAGGCGTCTTTGCGGTGCTGAGGTATTCCAACATGCGAATCGCAATTGTGTTTCCTTGTGCATTAACCCGCTTGCACACGTCAAGCGATGTTTCTTTTGTCGGAGCCATAACGAAGACAGTGAAAAACGAGCGGAAACTGGGAGGAACAAAGAGATGAACGAGAGGGTCAGCGAGGCTTCTTTACAGTGCAGAGAATGGCCCTGACTAGAGGCAAACTCTAGCCCGCTACAAATACCACGGTAGGCCAGCCCGTTCACTTGCTCTAGCCTGCATGGGCTTTGACTCAAGGAGTTGTAACCAGACAAATCGCATGGTGCCCTAGTTCAGTGGATGTTCGAGAGGCCTGGAATAAGGTTTAGCTTATCGCCCGCTCCAGGTTCAAGGCCAAGATCTTCGTGGCGCCCTAGAATCGGCCCTGGGATAATCTAAGGTATGACAGCTGCCACGCCACGTGAATGCACGTGCATAAGGGGGAAAATCTACGACTGGCGCTGTGGGTCGAAAGGATGTATTTTCCGAAATCACCAAGTGCTCCACATATTCGCAGTCGCTCCTATCTAACGTCACATCTCCTTGTTGTATGTCTTCTAGCTCATAGCCCGACTGCAATATGAATATGTGCCTCTGGGCGTAGTTGCAGGGTACTAATGCTAGCCGCACTTATGTGAGCTGATCTTCCTCGGGACTTTAGTTTGCACTTGGCACCTAGGTAGTCGCGCTCGCGCTGCTCGCATGCGCAACTGAACTAAGTGGTCATCTTCCGCGAACGTGGAAAGCTACGAGACAGCATGGATAAAAGTAGTCCGCACTGCTGTCTCGAGTTATTGTGATGTCGCTGTCACGAAGGGTCACAACGTCATGCGCCGTTGTTGTATGTCATTGCTCTCAGCCACAAGTAATGAACCCAGTCAGCCTGCAGCTGTGGATATGACCACGACGTCGAATGAACAGGACGCCGAACCTGAACAGGAAAAGCAATTTAACAACCGCCAAGGGCCACGAATATATTCGATTTGCTCTCCGTCGGTCGTCTGTTTCCGCGGTCCTTAAGCTCACGCATGAGCCACGTGCGCAAGGAGTATCCCTAGACTATTGTTACGCTATGCAGGTCGAAACCTGACGCTTCAGTTCAAGGTGCGCCGTTTTCTTGTATTGGGGCTAACTTTGGGGCACTCGATGCCGGTTTCCCCGTATACAGTGGCTTGGTGGTGTGCTGGGGATAGGCAGAAAGGTCAATCAAGCTTCGTTGGAGACCCTTTGCTTCCTTGCTCTTGAGTCAGGCGGAGTTGTGCCGCAAAGAGTCCGATCTATTGTAGTAGCCACCAACAGCCGAAGGGCGACCTGGTTGTGACGGAGATATCTCCGCAATGTTCGAACAATCCGCCTGACCAATGCAAACTTGGAAGATTCGAATCATCAAGAGAGGGGCGTTTCTCCAGCATCATGGGTCCCAATGAGAGCAAGAATCTAGCTAGCTCCAATGCGTCCGCAAGTCGTTATGGTGTACCTTGGTAGATACGCAACAAGATTGGTCCCAAGGGAAGGTTTCGGCAGCGGCAAGGCGTAAAACGCGAATCCGAAAAGAGTACATAGCTCGTTTCTCGTTCCAGGGCCTCAGCCGAGGGACAGATGTCCGACCAGGGAATCCCGGGACCGAAATGCGAGCGTTAGTAGCTTCCCACGTCTGGTAGCTATTGACGTGGCTTGAATGGGTGTCATATTATGCGCGTTGACACGATCTCAATCTTGAAGTTCAACCGGCTTGTGCAGGCCTGCAAATCCTCCGCAGTTTCTTGTCGAGGCTCAGATCCTTTGGTCGCCTAAATATGCACTAGAGCGCCACACGAGCCTAGCCCGGACCACACTACTGGTAGGCCGATTGCGACACCAGCAGCCAGGGATGACCGGCAAAGTGGCGAAGAACTCTGGGCCTTTCGCAAGCACTTCGACATTTCTGCTAGTTCGGCTCCGCGTTGGGTCTGTCACGGTTCATCGGTGATCAGCTGGTTGGGGGAGACGTTTCTAGAGATAGGGAACTAGGAAGCAATACATCGAGATGGATTCCCATGGCCAGTAGTGGTGAGATCCTTCTCGTTAGCAAAGGGGAAGCGCTTCGTAGCTGAGAGCAGCACGGCCACGCCAAGCCGGAACGAACGTTGACATAAACTGTAAAGAAGGCTCAGCTCGGAACGGGGACAGGGACAACAATGTGACAAGCCCGCCGCTCAAGGGAGTGTATGGTAGCGACAAGACCGGAACTTCAGACCGTGGGTCTTAGGCCTGCCCACGCGGCAGAGCTGCGTGCTACCAGCCACTGCATTCCCTTCCAGCGCTGACAAGTCCATGTTCCGCTGCAAGCTTGTTTCATGGTCATGGTCTCGACAGCAGGGCTTCACCAGCCTCATCGACGGGCCATCCTAGTTGGGCGGCATTCGTAGCCCACTTGAGGGAGGTTGGTACTTGAGCTGCGCCACCATGTTGAATGCTTGACCTATATGGTCAAGTATCCATCGTTGGCTCCTGCGCAGATGGAACAGATGATCAGTGCCCAGATGCTCTGAGCACGACGGATTGATGCACGGGTGTGCATTATGTGCATGTGATTCCATGATAAGCGAGGATCTATGTGGCGTGAGAGTAGAAATTGGAACAGGCCGTCATCTAGTATCTGCGAGTAGTTGCGGCTCGTCGGCTGCCCAAAACAGTCGGCATCATTTCGGCTGGCCGAATTGCGTACAATCATCTCGCTTGTAGATGAGGGCTGCCTACCACACCGTGAGAATGGTGGGTATGACCTTGCGACGCGTCAGAATGACTCCAGAATCGAGTTCAAGGCGTTGCCGGTTTACATGGTGTGAATATCACATCACGTGGCCGCAGCCGTAGACATGCACGGCCCCCATGACTGGACGCCAAACGGAGCTCACTGCAACTCTCGAGCGTAGCAATCACGTTGAGTTCAACGCGACGACCCCGCAACCAAGGATTCCACCATGAGCGAACAAGACATTGCCACCATGCCATCTGGCGACGCAATGCCTACAGATCTATCTACCTTCAACATGGCCGATCTCGTCAAGACACGGCACAATGCGCGTCTCTATAAAGAGGTGCAGAAGCTCAAGAAGCTCATCAACGAGCTAGTCGACTTCCAGCTCGCCCACCCAAAACATGCCAATCCGGGATCGCGTCAGGATGTGGACAAGGAGAAGAAAGCGACGCTAGAAATCGCGAAGAGGGAGAAGTACATTCGCGCGCAACTGTCCATCATCAAGACCCTATACCGCCAGAGCATCCTCAAGGTGCGCGAGGAAAAGGCAAAGACATCAGACGACCGGGCAGTCAATGATGCGCTCATCCTGGGTCTGCACAACTTGAAATATGAGGAGCAGTCACTGCGCTCTGAGATCTCTGCCGCCGAAAACTACGAGTACGTGTTGATGCAAAGCCGAGTGGTACCCCGCTAACAGGTACACAGCCACAAGTACATGAAGCTGCCTCTTGTTTCCCGCGAACAATTCCTCGAAGAATTCCCCGAGCACAAAGAGTCGACCGAGCACGAGCTCATGACGGCACGCATCGAGCACGAACACCAAGTCCGCCTCAAGCTGGAGGAGCGACGACAAGAGAAACTCAAGCAGAAGCAGAAGCTTATTGCTGAAGTCAAAAAGGGCAAGGATGACCTCACCAAGCTGGATACCATGGTGGAGAAGTTCATCGAGGCGGCAGAACCGATTAAGAAGGTGCTGGCTACCGAGTAGACCAATGCGAGCGAGCATTAGGAATTGCACTTGGAAATATGAGCCTAGTCATGGATGATGATGATGGTACACGAAGGCGAATACACGCATGGAGAGACGCGAGGGAGATGGCGCAGGCTTTGGTGGGCAGGAATTCTCATCGGGTCGCCGCCGGGAGGGCCTTGTGCGCGAGTACACATGTCCATGACCATGGATACCAAGCCCACGGCCATGGGCCGTTCAATGCCGGTCTTTTTTCCATAGGCACAAGTAGATGCTGCGTCCAAGCATCGCTACCCCGCTACCCAGACGCAACAGCTGCCGATACAGCAAAGCGCAAGAGCAAGATATCCGCTCTGCTCACAGATAGGGGAGACTATGTGTATGACGACGATGCATAGCGGTCTGGTCTGGGCTTCCACAGCAGCCGGAGGATACGGGTAGCTACTTTTCCTTAGGCATTCAATGTTGATATGACGACGCGATCCGACTCGCTGTACTACATGGTGCAAGTATCCACGAGTGAAAGTGACAGGCGCGCAAGTGGTATTAAAGAACGAACAGCACACTTGAGCCACGACTGGAGCCTGGGGCTGTGGGTGTGCGAGGCGAGGCGAGACCCTGGCCCTCCGCTTGTCGTAGCGCGTCGATGATGTGCGGACAAGGGCTCGCACCTCCGCGTTCATCGGGTCCCTCGACACACCCGACGACTTTTCCCCGCCGCCTCAACCTTGGCCTCTTCCCGCAATGTTTTCATTCTGGGGCAGCGTCCATGTTGAGGGCGCAAGCCCCTATGCATTCACCCACACCAAGAGTTCCGAGGGGCCGTCACTCCCCGCCCAAGCTGCTTCGAGTTGCCTCGATACCTTCAACACCCTGTTTGCCGCGCCCGATGCGCGTAAAGAACAGGAACCATGTGCTAAACGGCGCAAAGTTGGCGACGACAATGCTCACCCTGTCAGTCGGCCGGAAACCTTTGACCAAAAGAAGAGTGTTGTGTTGGCCAAGATATGTCTAGAATTGGTAAGCATACCAATCAGTCTTCTTGGTGGTAGACTGACTTGCGTATAGGACGTGTCTAGTGCATCGCATGAAAGTGCCCAAGTAACGGACGCTACCACCGATTCATACGAGCCCAGGCCACTCGAGTTAGAGTCCGTCCGAAGAGACACCCCCCAGTCGGCTCTCCAAATAGCCCTCTTCAACCCAGCCAACGACACGGGCGCATACATTGTCACGGCCCCCACTCCTTCAATAGACGCAATACTTCCACATCTTCGAAACGCCACCACGCTTGCCACCACGCGCCAAGGGAAGAAGCCCAAGGCCGTGACCCGGGCTGCCTTCTGTCGCTGCCGGCTCCATCAGCCCACCCCAGGACAAGGTCTATATAGGTTGGAAGTGGAGATACGATGGACTTTGGGCACATCAGTAGTTGAGGATCCAGAGGTTCGTGGCCATCATATGACTGAAGATCTAAAGCTCCTGTCCACCTACATGAGTGATGCCGTCTCGCAGGGCGAGAAGAAGTGGACTCTGTCCGATTTCTACGAATCGGTCCACGTACCACCCAAACATCTCAAAGTCTCGCCTCGTATCAAGCAAGCCTTTGTCGAGACGACTCTATTGCCATTCCAAGAGCGGGCGGTCGATTGGCTTCTCCGACGAGAGGGTGTCACATATTCGTCATCAGGAGCACTTGAGCCTTTCCTCAATACCTCTCCACCAGCATCCTTTAGACACACACAAGATGCAACAGGGCTGCCGTGCTATGTGAGCCAGCTCAGAGGCACTGTAGTCACGGACTTGAATGCGACCAAAGGAGATACGCTGCAGTCACTACAGGGCGGGATATTGGCTGAGGAGATGGGGCTGGGCAAGACTGTTGAGCTGATTGCGCTTATACTGCACCACAAACGAGAGCTTCCCAAAGGAAACGTCTACGACACATATACAGGGACTCAGGTCAAGCCTTCAGGGGCAACGCTGATCATCACCCCGCCCTCCATTCTGGAGCAGTGGATAAGCGAGATGCATCATCATGCGCCTGAGCTCAAGGTCTGCCGTTACAAGGGACTTCCGTCTGCAACAGCACCCAAGAAGCGCCACCCTCCGGCAACCATTGAATATCTTGTGCAACACGACGTAGTTGTAACTACCTATCAGGTTCTTTCCAAAGAGATTCATCATGCTATACCTCCCCCAGACCGTAGTTCTCGGCGTGTTCAACGTCCTGAGCGCCGAACCAGTCCGCTTATGGGCATATCATGGTGGAGAGTCTGTCTTGACGAGGCGCAGATGGTAGAGAATGGAGTAAGCCAGGCCGCCCAAGTAGCTCGAATAATACCACGCTGCAACGCTTGGGCCGTGACCGGAACTCCTCTTCGCAAGGACATTCAGGATCTACGTGGTCTTTTGATCTTCCTCCGTTGCGATGCTTTCGCAAACAATAGAGCAGTCTGGGGTCGCCTCGACAAAGCATCCTTCAAGGGCATTTTCAACGAGATAACTTTGAGGAATACCAAAGATAGAATTCGGGATGAAGTGCAGCTGCCACCACAAAAGCGTGTTGTCATCACCGTTCCGTTTACCACTATCGAAGAACAATATTACGACGAAATGATGCAGCACATGTGTGATGCTTGTTGGCTTACACGAGAGGGCCTACCACAGGATGAAGAGCGTGGTCTAGATGACCCGGAGGTAATTGAACGAATGCGAGATTGGCTGGTCAGGCTACGCCAGATGTGTTTGCATACCAACGTAGGACGAAGGAACCGGAAAGCTTTGGGCGCAAAGAGCGGCGCTCTACGCACCGTTCAAGAAGTCTTGGAAATCATGATAGAACAAAACGACACAAAATGGAAGGCAGAAGCCCGTGAGATGATCCTGTGTCTCCTCAAACAGGGCCATATTCAGGCATACGCCGGAGATTTTGCCAATAGAGCAAAATCAGCCATTCCTTACTACACGACAGCGCTAGCAGAGGCACAATCGTATGTCGTGTTGTGCAGAGCTGAGTTGTTAACAGAGGAAGAGAAGCTGGACCGAACGTCTACAGCCGCTCTTCGCGAGGTCGATGAGGACGGCGAGGTGGAGACTGACAACATGGGCCGCATTCCCGTCTTACGCAAGTCGCTACGATCGTTCCTCGAGCTGGAACATGCTGCACACTTCTTCACAGCCACAGCGCACCATCAAATCAAAGAAGACCCGACACTCACCAAGCCAGGCTCAGAAGAATGGCTTGGATTGGACAGGGTTGAAACGACTTTCTACGACGCAGCCAAATCGGTTCGACGAGAGCTTTTACAAGAGGCAAAGAACAGAGCTCAGAGGCAAATGGCCAAGGTCAATTCCAAGAAGCCTTTCCATCAAATACCCAAGATCAAAGACCTTACCGATTTGGGGGGCATCGAGGCGCAAAAGATACTTGACACCATGGAAAACATCAGCGACTATTTGAACGCGCAAGCTGAGCAGATGGAGATGTGGCGCTCAAAAATTGTCGACATCCTCCTGACACGTCTCATGGACGATGATGACGACCAGGAAACCACTGGTGAGGAGTACGATGAGTCGTTGAAGGCTCAAGACGAGCTTTACGTTTATATCATGGGCCTTCGGACCCTGATTGCCGATCGGCATGCTGCTGTACACGGTCTGAAAGATGCCTTAACCGAGCACGAACTACAGGCTGCTGAAAAGCAGGCTCTTAAGAAGGAGAGCGAAGGGGACAGGGGTCATGCGCCGGAGCTGGTTATTCAAATCGTAAACACGCGCAACATGGTGAAGTCACGACTGCAAGCTGGATCCCTAAAGGGTATCGTGTCTGGAATTCGGTCCCTGATTACTAGCGTACAATGGAAGGCCGATGCAGGTGACGTTCGCGCTGCCGCAGAGCTTGGCCTACTTCAAGAGCAAATCAAAAAGGTGCAAGCCATTGCTACCGAGCAAGCCAAAGCCATCACTGAGTTGGACAAGGAGCAGGACATGTATCGAGCCACCATGAACCAGCGTCTGGAATACTACCGACAATTCCAGCACATCTCAGACAGCGTCGCAAAATACAAAGAAGAGCTAGATGAGACTTTCGACGCACGCACGTTCAACGAGACGGAAAATCTGAGGACAAATAAGAAGAACAGTGCTGCTGGATTCAAGACAAAGTCCACCTATCTCAAGCATCTGCGCGGTGAGAATCAAAAGGACACAACAGCCGAATGCATAATATGCAGGGAAGACATTGACGCTGGCGTCCTAACGACATGTGGCCACAAATACTGCAAAGAGTGTATCAACCAATGGTGGCGCTCGCACCGAACCTGTCCGACGTGCAAGCAAAAACTCGCATCTTCCGACTTCAAAGATATCAATTTCAAGCCTTTGGAGATCAAGGCGCAAGAAGAAACAACGGCAACAGCAACACCAGCAAATGCGACGGCTCATATGTCCGTGCAAGACGCATCTTGGTCTTCATCCTCCACCCCTGGCTCCTCCACCTCCGCAGCAACAGCAGCAACAGCAGGAACAACACCGCCCTCCATCTACACCGACATTAGTACCGAAACCATGAAACAAATCCAAAACATTGACCTTCCAGGCTCCTACGGCACCAAAATCGACACCATAGCGCGCCACCTCGTGTGGATCCGTGCCAACGACCCAGGCGCAAAATCCATCCTCTTCTCCCAGTTCAGCGACTTCTTCACGGTGCTACGCGAAGCGCTCAAAAAGTGGAAAATTGGAGCTACCAGCATCAGCGAGCGCGACGGCATACGGCGGTTCAAAACAGACGCCGCAGTCGAGTGTCTGCTGCTGGATGCAAAAGCCGATTCCAGCGGCCTGACGCTGGTCAACGCCACCCATGTTTTTCTGTGCGAGCCGCTGATCAACGCGGCGCTTGAGCTACAGGCTGTTAGTCGAGTGCATCGGATTGGGCAGACGAGGGGAACGACGGTGTACATGTATTTGGTTGGGGGCACCGTGGAGGAAGCCATTTACGACATTAGTGTGACAAGGAGGTTGGAGTATCTGGCTAGGTCGTCGGACCATGGGCTGCACGAGGAAACGGAGAGAGATGAAGAGGGCGTTACGAGGGTAGCTGCTGACGCGGACCCATCACCATGGTCGTCACTTGACCATGTTAGGGGGAATACGCTCGACAAGGCGAATTCAGCGCACCTTGCTTTTGCTCCGTTGAAGAAGCTGCTACGTAAAAAGGGCGACGGCGAAGTCGTGCCTGAAAACCAGCTTTGGCATTGTTTGTTTGGTAAACGGCGGAAAGCCGCTGCGGCCCCAGTGGTTGCGGGGAACAACATACATGGGCAGTGAGGTAGAGAGAGACAGAGAGAGAGAGACAGAGAGAGAGAGAGAGAGAGAGAGAGAGAGAGAGAGAGAGAGAGAGAGAGGAGAGGGGGACCTGCCAGGGTCTATGGTATCATGAATGCAACAAAGAAGAAGAAGAAAAAACACCACAACCCCAGATGCTTTGAAATGAAATGTCAAAAGTTGCCAGCCAGCCCAGTGGTCCAATGAGAAGAAAAAACATGCAAACGCCAGCGCAAAAAGAAGACGAAGACGAATATATACTCGAGAAAAAAAACACAAAGAAAGCACGGAATAGATGAAAACCATCTAAACCTTGGGTGTCTTATACTCCCTGACCTCCTGCCGTGGCCCCTCATCAAACCCCGCCCGCTCCATTAATTTGGTGAAAGTGGTATGTGCCGAATCAGCGGTATACCGGTTTCCGCCTCGCATAGCAGGTGCACGTGGGGGTTGCAGGAAACCAGAGTCATTACTGTGGTGGT
This sequence comes from Paradendryphiella salina, assembly GCA_900634815.1. Classification (NCBI taxonomy): domain Eukaryota; kingdom Fungi; phylum Ascomycota; class Dothideomycetes; order Pleosporales; family Pleosporaceae; genus Paradendryphiella; species Paradendryphiella salina. The sequence goes on along the minus strand of LR132350.1, from coordinate 6,298 downwards.
AGGCGGGATCGTCGACACCCCCAGCTCCAGCTCCCGATGGCATCAAGATGTCAATTGTTTCTGAGCTATCTGAGCGTGGGACACCAGGACGACCTTGGTGGTGTTGAGGCTGGACGTGTGGCGGTATCGCACTTGTACGTCTCGAACTGGTTCGCCGTGCCGAATGAATGCGTTTAGGTTTCGGTGGCGGGGTTTGGTAAGGGTCGGTGTAAGGGTTTCCAGCCCTCACAGCAGGGGGCGAGGGATGAGGCGGCAGACCGCTTGTGAAGCCAAAGTTTAGCTTGGGAGTACGATCCCACATGCTTTTTATCCTGGGGGTGAAGCCGTGTACGGCGGTGCTGTTGTTGGTTTCCTTGATGCCTTGCACGATGCGGTCGGTGGAGTGTGGGGAAGAGGTTGCGGAGCAGCTTCCCCTTCGCATGAAATCTGTGCGGGCGGCGTGTTGTGGGTCATAGATGGGGTCGCTGATTTGGCGTGCGACGTGGCCGAAATCGCCGGAATAGCGGTTTTTGGCTTGCGACTCGCGCCGCCTTTTGATGATCCAGAGGAGGGCGAGGGTGCTTAGGGCGCCAATGACCAGACCGGGGATGAAGCCGGCGGCGAAGGAACGGCCGTTGAAAGAGGATGCTGTTTGGACAGGGGTGCCAGCAGGGCAATCTGAGGGTTGGGATGCAGATGCGGGAGCTGTGGATGAAGGTGTTGGGCTGGAGGGAGTAGAGGGGGACGGTGTTGGGGAGGAGTCTTTGGCACACATGTTGCCTTGACATGTGTAACCTAGAGAGCAGCACTTATCGCCACATTTTGGTAACTCGATACCATCTGTCTCGGAGAGATGCATTTGATTGTCAGGGTGGAGCGTGGCGTTGAGCTGGGTGATGTCGCAGGTGGTGGGCTGAATGTAGGAGCAGTCTGAGCCAGATGGGCAGCAGATGACTGACTGAACCTCGCCACTGTTGAGGCTCATACAGGTGGAATCCTTGGGGCAGCAAAACGAAGACGGAAAGTCACTTCCGCATTGCTGGAGGTTTGAGTTTCCTCGGCATGTTTCTGCTTGTCGCGGGAAGAGAGCGGATGCTTGTGTGGCTGTGACGAACAAAAGGAAAAGGCAGATGATGGATATGCGCGAAAGCCTGGGGGATGTTGTGATTGGAGCCATTGCGGTTATGACAGGAGGAATGTTTCCAAGGGGATATTAGGTGCGAGAGGTCGAACCGGCGACGCTCGAGGAAGTGAGTGAAATGAGACAGACTGGAGGAAAGCGAAGAGCAGGAAAAGGGTATTAAAAGAGGAAGGGTTGAAAACAATGGGATAGAGTGACGATTGACACGTCCTACCTTTGATATCTCTACGAGTAAAAACTAGCGGCCCAAGAGCCGCAAGTGATGATGGCGAGCGGGCGGTCATGTTCTGCAAATAGAGCAGTCGAGGCGCCGAGTGGACAATAGGCATTGTGTGGTGTACAGCTTGTACGGCTTGTACGGGCTTGTACGGCTTGTACAGCTTGTATGGCTAGCACCGTTCGCAGTGGCAGGTGACGGTCAAAGGCGTGTGGCTATGCGTTTTCGGACAGGCGAGTGGATGAAACAGGATGCAGGCGCTTGCCGTTTGGGAGTTTTGGGCGGGCGTGGGCAGAAGGCGTCGTGATTGGGCGGCCGGGGTTAGCGCGCATCTCGCCAGGCTCGGTCGGGCAAAAAGATGAGCTTTGCGGTGTCGCCTTGGGTCCGACCATTCGATCGCACGCCCGATTCCTCGACGCATATCATGATTGCAGCGTGTCTGGCCCGGCGGCCGGGTGCCCTTCAGTCGGCGGCTGGGGCTTGGAGGGTATGTTTGGCCTGGTCGAGGGGCCGTGGTCGCGACTGACGCTGCATAGAGAATCCCATCCCTCGCCCGCAACATATATACCGTCCCCACGCTGGACAACCACGTCCAACTCCAGCAAAATGGCGTGCCGAAGCTGCTCACGCCAAACGGCTTCAATACCGCCTATACCGAGTACCAGCAACACATGATTGATGAGCTCAACACAATGACAGCCGGTACGCGATTTGCCATGGCCGTCCCAACCACCATGCGAGACTGATAGTGCGACTCTAGGCCAAGGCTTCGACAACCAAGACCCAAAGTCGCTCGTCATCAATTTCGCCCGCGACCCGACCATGGCCTACGCCTTCAACGTCGCCAGCATGGCCTTCAACAACCACTTCTTCTTCCGCGGCCTCAACACAAACCCCCAAGTGCAGTCGCGGCCGTCGAGCCAGGTCCAGCTCCAGATCAACAAGGACTTTTCGTCCATGGACACGCTGCGCGAGACGTTCCTTGCCACGGCTGAGTCCATGTTTGGCCCTGGCTTTGTCTGGCTGGTGCAGACTGACAACACCATCAACGGCAGTCTGCGCATCCTGCCTACCTACCTCGCCGGATCGCCGCTGTCGGGCGCCCACTGGAGGCGGCAGTCGCACGACCTCAACACACACAACCCAGACTCATACCAAGGCCTGAACAAGGTCGGCACCTTTGGGGCGGCCGCACAGCAGGCCCAGGAGCCCAAGAAGCCGTTGGGCGGCGTCGACGTGGTACCACTGCTCTGCGTCAACACATGGGAACATGTCTGGCTGCACGACTACGGTGTCCGGGGGAAGAGGAAGTACCTCGACGCCTGGTGGGACACAATCAACTGGGACATGGTGGCGCAGTACATGACGCTCTCACCGACCCAGGCACAGGGCCTGGGCAAACGTCGTCAGTTTGCCTTTTAGATATAGCCAAGAACACTGTATACTCCATGTAGACATATGTGTATAAGAAATGTTGAAACAACCAACATGGGCAGTCGCTGCCCGAAGCAGTCAGCATGCTTTGCTTGGCAAGCCGCACTCCCCTCCCACCACTAGCATCCCATGCCCTATCACTCCCCTTGCCCACGCTTCGTGCGCGCGAGTGATACGGAATACCGCGCACACATGTACGGACCCATAGCACATGACCACTAGACACCCTGCTTGACCTTGATCGCCCACGTCTGCAGTCCTTGACCGAACATGTTCTCGCACCAGCCATTGACGCTTGGCCAATCACCATCCCGTCATCTCCGCCGGATATAGTCGTCGGTCAGCGAGCCCTGCAGCAAACCTACACTATGACCTCACACCGGCTAGCCTTAGTCCTTAGCTAGGAACACAAGTCGATGCATTTCGAATCTCGCATGAGATTTGCACCCAAGGCTCCACTTCAACAATCCAATTGCCACTTTTCCTTGCCGTTTTGCAGAAGGATCATTCCTCAAATGCTGGGACAGAATGGCGGTGCTTGCAGCTATCCTACCCGTGGTTTCGACATGTTCGGCCCTTGCGCTCACACTATACAAGGCAGCTGCTGAGTCGCCCGAGGCTGCGAGAGAGCTGGTGGCGGTCGCGAACAAGATCAACGGGTTCGCTGGTATTCTCAAGCAGGTTGGGACCATTATCAAAGAGGATGATCGGTTGCCATCACCCGAGGTAGGTTGAAGCCCCATTCAAGACTTTGCTGAAAAAAGATGGATACGCAATCTTTAATCTCTCTGTGTGACGTTGCCTTATACAGGATTTGCCACTTGTATTTCAATGAACGGTTCTGAAGGCGGAGGCGGCCAATCCAAGTGGCCTAGACGACTACACTACGTCCTTCATACATCGATACTGACCTTACGTGCAGGCTTTTGACGTCCTGGACAACGTGATGGAACAGTCGCAAAACGTTTTGAGTTGCTTTGAATTGGCCACATCATCCGGTGATACCCGACATCATGACCGACGGGATAGTGTTCGTTCAACAGGAAGTAGTCGACTGCGGTTGGACTCCTCTACAAACGCGAGGCTGCAGTATCCGATGGCTCATCTCGAGTCGTTGAGCATGACTTTGTCTGCCTTGCTTCAGACATTGTACACTGCGCAAAGCATAATGTGGTCCAAGTAAGTCAAGCCCTTCTGACTCAAACCGTTGTTGCGAGGAGAGAATGGGCTCACGACAGCATAGACTACGTCCCACGGTATCGCCACAGCAAGCTGCAAACGTCGTTGACAATGAAAAGGTCCAACTCGAGACCTTCATCATCCAGCAGCAATTGTCGATTCTTTTTGCATCGAGTATATACGAACAATCATCGCGATCAGATGCGCGTTTACTAATGGAAGAAGACAGCTCAAAGAGTTTAATCAGAACGGAGCAAGAAGAAACGCCCAAGCCGTCCAATCTCTACAGATACCGAAACCAAGACTTATTCAACCTTGATACTTCGGTGTATACGGAAGCCAATGGATTACCTTCAGTATGTAGCATCGCATCTTTGCATGCTCATGATCTGCTTGAACAATGGACAAGTCTGCCTCGGTTTGAGAGGGACCTGAAAGATGGAGAACTTGAGCTACAGAGGCAAAGGCAGCAAGCGCAGCAGGCCACTGTTGAGTCTGATAGCGACGAAGAACAGTGCCAAACATCAAAGCTCGCAGGTGATGGAGCGCGACACTCTCGTAGATCTAGGAGCGTACAACCACTATTCACAGAGGCCAATCTACCCAGTCCAGAGGCCGAGAAACAATTTAAGCCTCCAGCACCACCGACGCCAGCAGATACATCTCGCACCTCGCAGACAAGCATCCCGAACCCTGCAAGTGATCGTAATGCACCTACTTCGCCAAGGACCAGCTTAGAAAGCCTCCCAGTCGATGCCGCTGCTGCTGTCGAAGCCAAGGAAGAAGATAACGAAGTTGATCTCGAGATACCCTGGAAACTATGTACGCGAAAATACTACTGGCGATTCGTCGATGCCAAGCAAGTTAGATCGAACACCGACCACGCACCATCATTTGCCTTCTCAGAACGCAATAGTTGGACTGAGATCATGGCTAGCTGGGTATGCAACGAGGCCATCCGAGAAGCGCGGCTGCCATTTACCCAAGTACAAAAAGAAAAGAGAGATAATAGACGGACGAGATTTGAGACATGCTTCTGCATTGAACGGCCGCTGCAATTCGAGCAAGTCAAGCGCCTAGTTGAGCGGACAGTTGAGATGTATCGGAAGAAGGCGCAGCCCACTCCGCCACTTCAGCCCAAGGTCAGGACATCGTCTTTCCACCGCCATCCACCACCACTACCGACCGCTCACAAAGGAAGAACCATCGATCGAGATCGTACACCGGTGCCCCGAAACACACATTCGCCACTTGGTCGCACGAATAGCTCCATGAATTTTGCCCCACCTCCTCCACCAGCGGGACCGCCGCCACTCGACCGCTCGCTCTCCATGCCGGGCCCTGGACTGGTACCACCACCACTCCAGACAAATATCAACGCACGTACTACGAACTTGCAAATTCCGATTCCGGGACAGCAGTATGGACAACAACATCCACCACAACCTCTTTCCCCCCGACTGCCGCTATACCAACAAGCAAACGGCTATCCATCTCAGCCGATGAACGCTGGTATTCCACAGTACTATCCTCCTCCTCCACCGCCACCACCACAACAACAAAACGCGCCCCTTTCTTACTCCAACCCCGCTGCCCCCTCTCAACCACCTCCGCACTCACAACCGCTAAATCCCAATTTCAACCCCAACTACAACAGTCATCCAGTACAGGCTTCCCCACTACGCCCTTCCTACATGAGCAACAACCCCCCTGGTTACTCACAGCCGCCCTCGATGACGAACCGGCGGTACGACGACGACTTTACGACATCCGAGTCTGAGATGGAGAGGCCGAGACGTAGGAGAGGACGGGAGAAGAGCAGGGCGAGATTTACAGATAAATATGGGGACAGAAATAGGGAGAGGGATGGGAGTAAATATGGGGAAAAGGACAAATATGGCAAGAAGAGCCATATGGGGCGAAAGGCGGCAGCGGGAGCTTTGTTGGGTGTTGGGGGATTGACTGCGTTACTAGATGGGTTGAGTGGGTTGTAAGGGGGAGGGTAGGAAGAAGGATATGGCTTATTGAGCATATAGTAGTATGAATGTATGTATAGAGACGAGGATAATGTATAAAGTTAACGAGCTTGAATACGTGGGCACAAAGAAGGAATCAAGGAACAAGTACTCTTTCCCTTTTGTCTTCTCCAAGTTGTATACATGTGTACGCTTTCCAAGCTCATCAACGGGCAAAGGGATAAAACAATACAATATACACGTCGTCCATTCCTTGGTGCAAAAGCCTATCAACCAAGTTCCTTGCTTTTTAATTATTTTTTTGGAATTCTTTTAGTACTTTTAGTACTTGTATTACTTATACTACATGTACATGACTTTCTTGATTTCCTT
>LR132349.1:0-29339 GCA_900634815.1 Paradendryphiella salina | reverse complement strand
GGGGAGGGGGGAGTCAACGAGCAGAATCTGCAGGTACGGGCTCTCTGTGCAGTTCACCTCCACAGAGGGGTGAATTGGCGCTGCGGCTTCCGAGGTGGATGCACGATGTGGTGGTTGGTGAGGCTCAATTCCATTCCGCGCTTGGCATGATGTCGGAACTTTGACGCATGGCATGGCGGGAAGCGATTGCTTACATGCTCAGCGATTCGCACTGCCGGCAGCAGCTCGGTCTGAAGCGCTCTGCCATAGTCAAGGAGCCGGGGTATCTGGAAGACTCGAATTCCCTGGACTACCTCCCGCAACTGTTTGCTGGGGCCTCACGGTGAAGGTGCGAGGGAAAAGGCAGGCGACGTCACCCAAGTCACCGCCTACCTACGCCCGGCCTAACACTTGACGTAGACCCCACCCACGACTAACGCTACACTGGTCGCACGCCTGAACCACATCAACCACCACACTCTCCCTCTCATTTAATCAACCATCGGCCTGTAATGTCTGAAGCTGCCCTCGACCGCGACGCGCAAATCGCGCAGCTCACTGGGTTGACGGGCCTCGATGCTGTAGCGGTAGGTGGAAGCTCATCGAAGCAATTAGAGCGACTCCCTAACACGGACAATAGGCAGAGCGCTACCTAAACGCCTCCAACGGCGATCTTTCCCTCGCCGCAACACTCTTCTTTGACGAAGCCGCCGAACAACAAGAAGCTCCCTCGGACCCAGACGTCGACATGACGGGCAACGATTCTACCACCAACCCCAATCCTCCTCCCGCCTTGGGTACTGGCGGCGGCCGCACCCTCGGAGGCGCACATGTTCCCTCATCAGCAGCGCCAGCAGCATCCTCATCGTCGCAGCCATCTGCCGGCCGTGGACAGCCCACACAGCGGGGTGTAGCTGGCGCGCGGACCCTGAGGGACCTGCAGTCATCCGGTGGCGGAGGCGGACACGCTCACGACGATCATGACGATGACGAGAACCCCGACGATGAGAATCAGGACTTCTTTGCCGGCGGCGAGAAGTCTGGCCTCGCTGTCCAGAACCCCAACCAGTCGACTCCCCGCGATCAGATCAACAACATCTTGAAGCGGGCACGACAGAATGCTCCCCGGCCTGGTGGAGATGATGAGCAACCAGCCAGCTCCTCTTACTTCCGTGGTGCAGGCACAACGCTCGGTGGTGATGATGCTCCCTCCCGTACCATTCCAGACCCCAGTGCGAACATCCCCGCCCCACCCCCGCGTGCCCACCGCGAACTGCACCTCTGGCGCGACGGCTTCTCCGTCGACGATGGCGACCTGTTCCGCTACGATGACCCGGCCAACGCACGCACCCTGGAGATGATCAACACAGGCCACGCTCCACTACACATATTGAACGTAGAGCACGGCCAGGAGGTGGATGTCGAGGTACACGCGCACAAGGACGAAGACTACAAGAAGCCGAAGAAGAAGTACGTTCCCTTCTCGGGTAGCGGAAACCGCCTAGGTAGCCCCACGCCTGGCGCAAGCTCAACGGCTGCAACCATGGCGCCGCCGCCTGCAGCTTCGAGTAGCACGGCAGCCTCGACCTCCGAGGCCTCTGCGCAACCGACCGTCGACGTTGATTCATCAGCGCCTACACTCACGCTACAAGTTCGCCTCGGTGACGGTACACGATTGACGTCTCGCTTCAACCACACGCACACTATTGGCGACGTCTATGACTTTGTGACTAGAGCAAGTACGGCTAGCCAGGGTCGCGAGTGGGCTCTCATGACGACGTTCCCCAGCAAAGAACTAACGGATAGGGCCCAAGTGCTGGGCGACATTGCAGAGTTCAAGCGTGGAGGTGTGGTGGTACAGAAGTGGAAGTGAGTATTCACTTTACGTCGGTGTGCCTCGAGCTGCAATATTGCCGGCCACGGCGCGGGGTGCAGGTAGGAAAGGAAAGAAGAAAAAAAAGCACAGAGGATGCGGAGATTGCGCTCATGATGAACTTACGATTGCGCACAGATGGAGAGAAGGTGTTATGGCCAAATGCATGATAGACTTGAGAAGGGATTCTCGGCGCGATAGCGCAATCTACAGAATAGCATAGATAGAGATATCGATCCGACAGCATGCACAAACTTGCACACAGGCTGTCAAATGGTACTCGCTTTCATCCAGCATGGTGCATTGCATTGCATGAAGCGTTAGCCTTCCGCGTTGCACTGCAGCGGCTCCTCTGGGCCAGCTTTATGATTGGCCCAAAGTTTGGTGTACAGTGTGGTGAAAATGTTCAGTTTGTCTGGCTAGAAGGACCGAAGAAGGGTTCTACTGCGATCTGTTTTCATGCAGGGTTTCCGGAGGCACCTGATGGCGCACACGTGCGTTCATCTGCTGAAGAACTACCGCAGAAATGGCGTCGGCAAAGCTACAGCTCGATCCTCGTATTATCTCAAATTATGCCGCTTAACAAGACCGCACGCTCCCCCATATCAGTAATTTGGCAGACGAGGGCGGGCAGGTTGGTAGCCGATCGCTGCTCGATTCTGGCCCCGGATAGATGAGTTGCGGCATGGTGCGACGGCTTTGCCAGTCGGAGATTTTGCGAAACCCGCAAGCCCCGTTAACAATGAACAGCTGCTACGACTAGAACGCGAAGAGACGAGGCCATCATTCATCACTTGGCGATCGACATTTGCGTAACGCGTCAGCACCTTCATGGAGTACCCTGCCGCTAGGAGCGGGAAGCGGTGCGAGGCTTGAGGGTTCAGTGTCAAGTGTCACAAAACCGATGGGAATACCTGCATCGACGAGGCTCTGGCCGCGTACAGCCGTTTGAGACTGTTCGACGCTTCTTCTTGATCGTGCAATTCCATGCCCTGTCGAGTCGCAGTCTTTGTCCCACGTTTCTCCAGTCGTCATTTCGTTTAAGCTACGTGATTTGATTTGATTTTTTCTTCCCATCGCTGCTGTCCACCAGGGCCCTAATACACTCCTTGACTCTACTAATCTTTCACCCAAGACCCACGTCCGGCAGGAACCACGTGGACGATAGCGGATGAATTGTCGCTCTTTTCTTCTTTACTCAAGTCCGGCCCCGCCTTCCCTTGCTTTGCATCGAGGCTAGCAATTACTGGTGAGCTACTTCTCCAAGACAGACGCCGCTGCAGCTACGTGTTTAGCTAGTCCTTAAACACCGCCTGTCCTTATAACCTCACACCTCATACCTCACACCTCACAATCCTCAGTCGCCTGCACTCGCTAGCCCCTCTCTCCTATTGCACTATAGCACCTCAAGCGATGCGGCTTTTACATTATCGGTAAAGTCTACGACTACACTACATCAGCTACAATACCGCAATACGTTAGTTCACACCGCTAGAACGATCCGAATGCGAACAACATCAACATCATGTTCCTCCGATCACCCCGCAGATTTGCTATACTTTCTTTTCTCGCATTGCTTTTTATATGCATCGTACTGCAGCAGAGCCCATGGGCTCAAGAGAAAGTCTATGAGCGCATATCCATGTTTGATGTTGAGAGGAGGCCAGCAGAACAGGGATTACTACACGAGACCGTCGGCGAGTCGCAAGCAAATCTTGAAGACGCATGGCAACATGCGCTCCCTATGCCTGGTGCGAAACCGAGCTCAACGGAGGTCCAACTTGCAACACCTCCAGCAAAGGTCATTCCTCCCCCTATGGAAGCTTCGCGCGAGCCCACGCTGAAATCAGAGCCCACCAAGTCTTACCCACCATGGGTGACCGCACCGTCCAAAACTGGTGTTTTCATTCCCCCAACCCCTCGCCCCACCAACAAGAAGGAGTATATGAAGAAGATGCTGAAATGGGCGCGGCCAAGTTGGAATGGCCATTGGCCGCCATTCCGAGACTACATCGACAAAGCGTACGACCCGAATCGGTGGGAACAATTTGATCTGTAGGTCGTCATATACACCTATTCGCCATTGTTGTTTCTGACAATCCATAGGGACTATCGCGTCTACAACGCTGGGCATGATAAGCTTAACAATACAGTCGCCTCGGACCCTGTCGCCTACAAGCCGTTTCCAAAGTACAACACGCCTGAGTGGAGGAAGAAATGGCACGGCGAGCATGTAGCTTGTCTGGGCCCCCGTGGCGTCATGCTAAACGAGAGTACCGACGACGAGGTGCAAGTCTACCAAGGCATTCCTGGGGACTTCCCTCCGGTATACGCAGGTGGCTACGACGTTATCGGTCTAGACGAAGATGTTTGCTTCGACCGCTATTCGCGCTACGGTCCGTACGGATACGGCGACGACGAATTCCCCGAGTCGGTCAAAGACTGGAAAGCGCCTGAGACAGTGCCTGAATGGTCCGAAGTGAACTGGGGTGCGCTTCAAGACGACTGCTTCTTGCGCAACCAAGAGCGATTCCGACCACAGGCGAGATCCCCGATCGTCAAGATACCTAGCACCATCCTGCCTGAGCCGGCTCTAGCTTCATCTGCATTCGCCATTCCAACAGACACGAGCAGGAGCAACCTAGAAATCAGGGACGAGCACGAGAAGAAGTACCACCACCGCACAGCGATTCTAATCCGCACTTGGACTGGCTACAACTACGAAGAGAATGACATCACTGCGATCCGCGCAATGGTCTCTGAGTTGTCACTCCAGTCTGGTGGAGAATACCAGGTCTATCTCTATGTCCACGTCAAGGATCGAAATGCTCCCATCTTCGACAGTCAGCACGAATATGACCGCATATTAAAGGAAAACGTCCCCGAAGAGCTTCGCGACATTGCTATTCTATGGTCAGAATCCATCTTTCCACAATGGTATCCCAAGGTCATGGATTGGCAAGTCTATTGGCAGCAATTTATGTGTCTACAATGGTTCAGTCTTACACACCCCGAATTCGACTATGTCTGGAACTGGGAAACCGACGCAAGATACACTGGACACCATTACCATTTCTTTGAGAAGATTAGTGAATTTGCGAATAAGCAACCTAGGAAGCTTCTGTGGGAGCGCAACAAGCGGTATTATCTTCCTAGCGTGCATGGGGATTATCAGTCATTTGTCGAGAACACGCACAAGGATATCTTAAACGCATCTGCTCACTCGCTTATCCCAGCACCGGTATGGGGACCACGACCCTGGGCACGCGCGATCCCTCCGCAAAAACCACTTGGTCCGACACCGCCCACATCAATGGAAGAGGATCATTTCGAATGGGGTGTTGCCGAGCCTGCTGATTTCATCACTTTGCTTCCTATGTGGGATCCTCGAAATACTACTTGGTCCTACAAGGACAAGATCTGGAATTACCTTCCCGGTATCAGGCCGATTTTTACTCCAGAAGACGGTCAAGCAGATTGGTTCACGCACCCTGACTTTGAGCAAATCGATCGTCGAACATTTATCAACACCGTCGTAAGGCTCAGCAAGAAGATGCTACAGGCTATGCACGAAGAGAACCTGGTCGGCCGCAGTATGCAAGCTGAGATGTGGCCATCGACTGTAGCGCTGCAGCACGGCCTCAAAGCCGTTTACGCACCTCATCCCATTTTCAACGACCGCCACTGGCCCGCCGCCTACTCCGAAGCCATCTTCGACACCGCTTCAACCGTTGACGAAGCCACCGGCGAGACGCTCGAGAACCGTCAAGGCGCTTGGACAGAGGAAGCCGACTCGCCCTACAACCACGATCGTGAGTTTAACTTCCAAGGCTGGAGTTGGTACTACGCATCGCGATTCCCACGCAACTTGTACCGAAGGTGGCTCAACTGGCCCATTGTCAAGCAAAACTGGGGCGAGGAAGAGCAGATCAGTGGCGGACCAGGGCACGATGGGCCCTTGGAGCAGAAGAGAATGTGCATACCGGGTATGCTACTGCATCCAGTAAAACGCATGGCCAAGGACCTAGAGAGGCCATGAGCTCAGCCTTGATCCCATTCTGTGAACAACATCTACCTTAATACCGGCATCCTGGAGGTCACGAGGTGTACAAAAGGCGCCAGGACGTTTACTTATTCTTCATGTTCTTCTTCTTCACTGAAAAGCTCGGCAATGGTTTCGTTGTACGACGGCTTTCTTGTCCTTGTCTCTCTCCCTCTTACAAATGCCTGTTTCTTCCTTTCTCACCTTTGTAACTTTCTCTTGGTTCGAAAGTTGACCGTTCCCCACGGTTTTTTTCTCTCTTGTAGGGCATTGGAGCATTTAGCGGACATATATCCGGCGCTAGGGCGTAGTTCGACGGGTGTCGTATGATTATCGTGTGTATGGAAACATTTTCCGCTGGTACTTTTACAGATCTTTAGTTGATAGCAACGCTTTTTCTGTTGCAGCTTTTATGTGTGCAGAGTCTTTTATCTTTTCATAGATCTACATGTGTTTGGAACTTGCATGAGTTACTACTTTTCGATGTGTATGTGCGGCTATTGAAAGGGACATTTTGTCGTGAAATGTATAGGCGAGGTTATTATACATACGTCACATAATGCCTAGATGGTACAAGAACTCGCCACTCTGACTAGTCCTCTTCCCTCACGTCGCACGCCCGCCCTAAATCCTTCAACGCCTACGAAAACGAAATACATCATCATGGCCAATACCCCACCAAAGAGGGTGAGTTTTTTTTTGGGAATTACATTCCAAGGCTGGGGGGATGCCAGAGTTGAGGGCGGACGATACTGTGATGCACTGAGGGGGTAGGTTTGAGAGTAGATGATGGCCAGAAGGGTTATGGTTACCGCGAGGTTGTTTGGAGACATGCTTGGGATTCGCACATTGCGTAAATACCAAGGCTAAAGAAACCAAGAATGAACAATGAAGGCGATGGGTTCGAATACTCCGCAACAGCTTTTCGTAGTCGCCAAGACTGGACGCAAGCAAGAATATATCATGTGATAGTATGCATTACTTTCAAATATACATTAACTAATAAAGTACGTTTTCAAAAAGAGAGAGTTGCATAGGACGCGAAGTACTATATCGTCGAAACGAGTGGGTGACATAAGGAGAGCGCTAGAGAGCATGAACGAGCGTTGTTGACATCCAGGTGTAGTTTTGTTGCGTGAGCAGGGGTTGGTAGTGCTGAGGGAAGGAAGAAGCGTGTTTACGGCAACACAACTTGTACTGTCCTAGCAATACTAGGGACACCTTGCTTGGACACGACAAAGAAGTAGTAAGCCCCGGGAATGAGAATACCACTGTCATCAGGTAGCGTGGCAGTGAAACTGTTTCCGTTGGCCATGACGTTGTTCAATGGAATACGACGTTGATCGGTGTTGACGGAGTGGGTTACGCTACCGATGCGTACGAGGGCGAAGCTGGGATTGGGCGTACACGAAGTGACGTCTACCGTAAGCTTTCCTCCTACCTTGACGCTTTCGTCGCTGAGCGAACTGATGGTGGGGCGGGTAGCGGCGGAGCCATCTTGGTTGAAAAGGTAGGGCGGAGAGAAGACCTGGCCGTCGGCGTGGTCGACTAGCTTGTTGCAGTTGGCGGAGCTGCGGCCAACTCCCTGGGCAACCCAGCAGAGACCACCACCACCGCTGAAGACGCGGCCATCGGCAAGCAAGATGCTAGTTGAGTGATAGTTGCGGGGTACGGCTTGAGGTGCGAGCGTCTTCCAGGACTTGGTGGCGGGGTCAAAGAGCTCTGGGTACAGGGCACCATCATCGTCGGTGAAGACCTTGGAACGACGTTGACCACCGCTTACGAAAACAGTGCCGTCGGGCAGAACGATAGCATTGGAGAAACCACGCGGATACTCCATATCAGCGACGCGCTCAACCTTGGCTGGGGTGTTGGGCTCATTGATGGTAGTGATGTGAGCACGCGCATTGGCATCTGCATTAGTATAGTCAGGGGCTCCACCGGCGCTCAAGATCTTTCCAGCAATCGCGTCATACATGACAAAGATACCGCACATGGCATCGTCAATCTCGTCACGTATACCAGCGGCGACTTGGGAGCCAGTTCCCGTTGTTCCGTACCAGTTCATGGCTTTGCTGGGGCCGGCTTGGAACACGGAAGTGTTTTTCCAGCCAAAAAGCCATGCGTGATTATCCTCACGCCAGATGCCCTCGCGATCGGTGGTAAGCATAGCCTTCATGCTTGATTTCGGAAGAGCCGTCCATTTGTTGGTTGCAGGGTCGTAAACTTCGCCATCCTTGCCCTTGCGAGGACCAGAGTACGCGCCTCCGATGGTGAACACACGGTTATCGGACGTAGTGCAGGATGATTGGTAGCCACGAGCCATTTTCCTGGAAGAGCTGGTGAGAATTTGGTATCACGTAGTCCGGGAGTACATACATGTCCGGTCCGCGCGTGAAGCTATTCGAGTCTGGGTGATATAAACTGGCTGCCGATGCGTCAGAGCCTCCCTGGATCAAAAGGCTTCCGTCTTGAAGACTGCTCATTGCAGGGCAAAACATGTCATGGTGAGTGTTGGCCACGGTACGAGCAGAAACAGCACCACTACACAAGGTGTTAGCATGACTGAGCAATGTGATACATGAGAAAAGCATTACGTCTTGAAGTTGTAGTCAGCGAATTGCGTACGTCCGCCAGCACCGCCAAAGGCATCGGAGCCCCAACTCGAAAATACCAGTAGTCTCTCCGAGACGGGGTATTCAGGAACAACGTATGCGGCAACGGGAATGACTGGAAGGCGAATAAGGTCAGACCACTCGCCATTCTTAGCAAGAGCAGGCGCTTCATTAAGACGCATCACGTCGAAACGCTTATCAGTGGACCAGATTAACGTGTTGGTGCGCGCGTCGGCTTTGATATGGCAAGCGTTCATAGCTGAATCGTAGACTGCTGCTTTGCATGTCGCCCAGTTTGCGCAAAGGTATGCACATTGGTCGAAATCCCAAACACGGTGGAAAACCTTCTCGCTTGGGCCGCGAATGTCGGTACCAGGGCAGATGCTGTATTGTTTCTGCAAGGCATGTTAGTATGTTGTACCCACCCACTCGAAACTATTCAACACAAACATACTCGATTTCTGTGATAGGTCCGCTCATTGGCAGGGCAGCGGGCGATATTTATTTGTTCCGCCTGGATAACTTCGAAGCGATCGCTCGCAACCCATTCCAACCCTGCGATTTCCTTAAAGTGGCAATCCTTCGTTCGTGTGTCATAGACGGCCTTGAAGCAGTCCATGCTCTTGTCACATAGTTTTGCACATGCTGTGACGGAAGCGACTCTACGTTTTAGTGATGCTGTAGGACCAGTAAGGTCAGTGCCAGGGCATACTCGATACCTGATGCCTTCGGTACCGGTGAAGACAGTGTCCGCACCAGGGCAAGCATTAAGAGCGTTGGTAAATTGGAAAAGAATGGATGCAGAAAGTACTGCGAGGAATGATTGGACCTGCATCTTGGATGTCAATACAGAGTACAGCGCCTGGAAAAGGCCCAAGGGCTGGGAGCCCACAAGCTATATAGCTGTGCCAAAACTCCAACTACCGATTCTAAACTTGTAGCCCACACACACACACACACTCACTCACTCACACGCACACACCTTTGTGAACGTGGGTCCATGTGAGGCAACGAAGCGGGAACGCTATTGGACTAACATCAGAACAGGGAAAGGGAATACTGAGAAAGGAACTGTTTGTGAGTAGCGTTCCTATAGAAGATAGCATATATCTCGAGCGTTGCTATGTTCGACAGGGCTAAGAACAGTTGGGCCGAACTAGTAGGGGTTTTCGTTCACGGTAGCGGCCCGGGAACCCTAGCTGGGTTAGCGGCGATGCCATTATCGGTTGGCTCGGCCTAGCTAGAGTCTTGTCGACTGCTGCGCCTCTAGGAACAGTATAAGGTCCTCTAGTCCTTGTATCATGATAGGATGATGAGGGTGGCTCAGGCACCGAAGCGAAGCCGTACAGTGCTTTTGATTGGTACCATACACATTCATAAAGGATGAGGAAGCAAATAAAAAGATACTCGCATGTTCATCATATGATTCTCATCGCTATGGAATTGGTAAGACGCTATCGTATCCTGTTGCGATCCACTTGAGCGCCCGCGGCGGTTTTATCTTGTTCCTGTTAGGTTGCATGAAACGCCAAGGCCTATCTTACTGCCAACCCCTGCGCTCATCAGGGAGACGACATCTACAAACAAAACTTTAGCTGAATCACCACCGTTGAGATGCTGCCCCTGTTCTCACGGCATGAGAAGATTGGGAAAACGCCATCGAAGATCCATGGCAGCTCCACGTATATTTCAACTGTGGAGAACCGCTTCGGTTCCGAATGACGAGAAAAATTGTGACCGAAAAGAGTAACACAAACAAAGACGAATATGGGAAAAGACACGAATGATGCAGGCTTGAAGAGGCTTTACCTCCAAACTTAGCCGCATTGTCCGAGTGGGAACATTTGCGTTGTTCAATTCATTGAGCCCTGACTCGAAACACGATCCCACTGTAAAGGAAGGCTTGGCGGATTAATAGCAAAAACTGTCCGGCCTGGCAGCTGGAAGGAACCGTTATGTGGAAATATTCCCTGAACGACTCGCGTACACGTCAAGTGTCTGCTTGGTTTCCTTCATCGGGGCCGGCTTTCAGGGATACCGTTGCTTTTCGATACTCTTACCAACCTGTCCAGGCATGGCATCCCAAATTGGTGCTGGCCAAGACCACTGCAAACCGTCGAAGCCCGGCGCAGCTAGTGTGGGAGTTATGGGAAGGGATATCGTAATATCATAGACTGAGTCAAGGCTACCTAGGTCCATATCATCGGATGTGTATGGAATACCATTATCAGATGCTGTGAACGCATGTGGCGGCTGTGTCGCTCCTTGGTTTATATGCGTCATTCTTTGCTTAATATGTGTTACGATCAATGGTGGCTCAGGATGTACAGACGCAGCTTTGCGGGCAGACTATGTCTATAGTATACATCCCGCGAACATTGCAAAGAAAGTGTTCTTCGACCTCTTTTCCATGGGGTTGTACTTTATGTCGGTGTCCAAGAAGAGAGCAGAGCAGTTGTTGCTCATTACTTGCCATACCAGATCCGCATGCTCTAAAAGCGGCCTTTATTTCAAATCCTGGGTTAAGTGGGCGTATGCTGGCAATGGAAAGTGAAGGTAAATGATCCACCAGAACCCTTCAATGAGTGGAAAGCTCATCAGCATCGTGTCACGTTCCAGCATGGCCCGCGCATGTGTAAGACTAGGGTCGCGTTTCTCATCGGTCTTATGACCGGGATTTGGCGACCTGGTTGCCTAAACGATGCGCAAACCGGTCTTCGCCAGGAGAATGCGTGTTCACCCGAAAGTGACGAAGTGTAATGGGTATTGTGAATCGCAATGCAAGAGATATTTCTTCTCAAGCCTCAACTCGAATGCTGTAATGTCTTTAAGTTCCGAGCAAAAGGCAGCTGAAGCCTTCTCGACAAACTTCCTTACATGTGGGTTAATAAAGCCCAAACAAGAAGGGTTGTACCGGATAAAGTCGCCGATCTTGCTGCGTAAAACGGCAAGTAACGCTTCAAATGTAATGCCAAATTCGGGCGGTGGAGACTTTATCTCATCGCGCAGGCTTAAGTTGTTCACGCCATGGAGAGTTCGACAATTCCATGTGGGTATCAGTGTGGCAGTTTTTAAATCCGTCATTTCCGAAATGCGACTGTCAAAAAGAACAAGAGACGACCACAATCGACGTCGCTGCATTATGTAAGCGATAGTGGGCATGAATGGTTCTCAACATACCAACTCGGCTTCAAGAACAGGATGCCTGACATTGACAGCTTCTGTATCGATACTCGTCCGCTGAGCAATACGAACCGTAGTGCCTTACATAGACGATTGCGGGCGTGGGTCAGTTTCCGGCTTGAACGAGATCTAGATCGGTCAGATGGCCAGACTCTATCTTGATCTTTGTGAAACTCACTAGTTAGAGGCGAAAAGCAATTAAGCACTCGCGGTTGTTTCATTTTAGGAGTCTTCATTTTAAAAACGCTTCCCTAGTCCCCAGCTGATAGTCCCTCAAAATATCTCCTCCTGGTGTACCGAATGTGGCCTGACAATACTTTTGGTTAAAGCTGGTAATGGCCATGCGGTATATGGCGAACACTAGAGCCTCGAAGAGTTTGCCCCATGCCTTGACGACTTTTCTCGGTCAAAAAACATGGGCTGGAGAGTCGACCTCGTCGGATTCGTGGTCGAGTCCCTGACTGTCCCCGTCATAGGGATGTGGTGCCTTTCCTCATGTCCGAAAAGTCGCTGCAAAACAACGCACAAGCCTACCTCTCCAGTCATAGCGCGCCAGAAACCCCTAAGAGTGTCAGTAAAGCGCTTCTCAACTCAGAGGGTCTTACGTACTCTGCCTGAGCACTCTCGGTATTCGCGGACGTCTGCTGTGCCATTTTAACATTGCCCAGGGTATCTTTTGTAGCCCGAGTGTCGTCGGGACTTTCATCGATTCTAGAGTCTACTTTGTAGTATTCATCTGTCCGGGAACCATGTAGAGATCCAAAAGAAACGTTCTCCGTCAGCAGACGTTCGTAGTGGTGAAGTCGTTCCAACCACCCTCGTTCTGGAAACCTGCTGCATCTTTGACGGGGAGCCTTTGCGGCGGATACACATTCAGCACCGATCCTGGCGCAGCTAGAGTATGGGGATTTGCGATTACATTGGACTTTCCTTTGCGCACATAGTGCCCAAGAAAGAGAACTCGCTGTGGCGTGCTGGCGCTAGCCAATGAAAATGGGGCATCAGCACTGTTCCCAGGTGTGTGTGTGTGACGACATTCTCTAAAGGGACAAGTTGCTTGCCATGACGGACGTGGTGGTATACGAAGGCCAAGAGCCAAGGAGTTCATGCGGAGTTCAGTGGGGACGGAGGGGATGAGCTTCAGGCAAACATCCCGAGCTACTAGACCCGAATTTGTTTATCCGCTTTTCCAAGCTAACGAGATACGAGGAGAGCTCATTACGACTGATACGTGAAGGAAGGAGTATAACGTGCTGTTTTGCAGGCTTGTTCGGCAGCGCGTTGTTGACCAGCTGTGCATTCAAGGCGCGACGCGTGTCGGAAACTTACCGGTATGTAAGCGTTATGGATGACGTTCTGATCATCAAAACCTCTCGCCCCCTTTATTATCTGCATACCAAGTGTATAGTCCTGCTCCAGGGTTGCCTTCAATTTAGCTACTGATTGAACACCTTGTAAAGTCTACATCTAGACCTGTCATGCATCACATTAACAAACTTATCAGGTATGCACTGCGAGCGAAGGCCCTAGGCGTTGTAGAGCGCTTCATGTTCGGCACAGATAGACGCTCTGAAGAACATGTGATGAATATGTTATGGATGGAGGATAGAAGGGGGTTTGCGGAAACGACATTGCATTGCAGATCTAGAATATCGGTATTCAGAGCGTCCGTGTAGGGTATCCTTCGAAAGCTGTAAACGACATTGATAGTTGAAGGGCTTTATGTTCGTTACGCAGGCCATCTACGCGCTTCGCAAGACAACGGACAAGTTTGAATACATACCTGAGCACAAGAGCAGTATATTGCAAGTGAGGAATTGCTCGACAATAATGTGGAATACTTCTTCGCACAGCTATACTTTACGGCCTTTTGTACCTCGAAGCAATTTTTTATCGCTGTCAATAGACCTGTGAGTATACTTCTAGGTTCCGTAGAAACATCAAAAAGTCTACTTTTGCTCTGCTCTTGGGATGGAGAAAATGAAGAGCTCGGCCAGATTGTGGGGTTCAAACAGTCCATACCGATGATACCCGGCAAACACGTGTTCCCGTGCTCGAACGTCAACATACAGGCCAATACCGACATCGGACGAGAAGGCGGCCATCAAACGGAAACCCTACGACGACAACGAGGCTCAAATAGCAATTAAACGTGCTGCGACGGCGACGCACACTATCATCGCACTAAGATTGAGTGTTATTCCTGGCCGTTAACCGCCATGACTTTCACCATCCTTTCTGACACCGACATCCAAACCCTCCTCTCAAACCTTACACAGAAAGACATCCAAACCCTCACGTCAAGCCTCAATCAGGCACTTACACAATACTCGTGTAACAATGAGGTGCCCTACCAGCCCCATCGCGCAAACGTCACACGCGCAAACGGGCAAGTCAGCCTCTTCATGCCCGCGACAACACCATCATCGATCGGCGTGAAAATTGTCGGTGTCGCGCCGTCTCAAGCCCCACCTCCAGGCGAGAAGCCTAAACCTGCATTGAGAAGTGTCCTCACAATCTGCGATGAATTGGGACAGGCAGTCGGCGTGCTAAATGCAGCGGAGTTGACCGCGTTCCGGACGTCCTTGGGAAGTATGCTGCTGTATCGGTATCGCAAGGCCACGGAAAACGTGGTAGTGTTCGGTGCAGGGAAGCAGGCTGAGTGGCATATCCGACTTGCCGTTCTGCTTAAAGGCAAAGATATCAAAAAGATCACCATCGTGAATCGATCGAGTGCAAGAGCGAAGGATCTAGTTGAGTCGCTTGCGACAGTCGGTGTGCCATCACATATCCAAGTGGGTATCTTCGAGGGAGAGGAAGATGCGTTGGAGAGTCTAGTCAAAGAAGCGGATATCATGTTTTGCACGACTCCTAGCACTGCCCCCTTGTTCCCGGCATCGTATCTCGCCTCTGGAGCGAGCAAACCTCGCTTTATTTCTGCAATCGGGTCCTATCGCCTCGATATGCAAGAAATTGACCCTGCACTTCTCACACAAATCACTACCCCCTCAGGGCTGTTTGCGCCGCATGTTCATAACGCTTGCATTGCCGTTGACAGTATCAAGGGGTGCATGGACGAGGCTGGAGAGTTGGTGAAAGCGGGGATTGCGACGGAGAAAATGCTGGAAGTGGGCAAGATGGACAGGTTGAGGGAAGATGAGAATGTGAGAAGGTGGCTGGAAGAGGGGTTTGTAGTTTATAAGAGTGTCGGAGTAGGGGTCATGGACATTGCGATTGGTAAGGCTCTGATGGAGTTATCAGGAGAGAAGGGGGTCGGGGTGCGTCTCGAAAGCTTCTGAGACATAGGATAGACCAAAACATGTCAAGTACCAGTAGCAAGGTATTTTTTATGGCATGGTCTGCATCGTCATGGCTGCGAGGAATTCATCTACATCACTTACAGCCTCGCCTTTGGTGTCCCTTGAACCAATCCCTTAACCTTCTCCGCAACCCCAAAAGCATACAGATAGCCCAGGCCTGCAAGCCCATACGCATGCACTATATGCCCTTCCCTCTCCACTCTCATCCCACCTTCTCTCGCCGGGCGAAAGCCAACAATGTCCCTCCCATGCTTTTCCAGATCCACCCACTGAAACTTGCCTTTCGTCATCGAGTTGACGCGCTTTAGTATATCTGGCCTCAGGCTCTTATCGGCATGAATTTGTTCATTCGAGGGCTGACTGACACCACCAAGGATGACACCGCCATCTGAAGCGCGGGGGATGCAGTATGTGTAATGCGAGCCTTGATGGATCGTTGCCTCATCCAGCAAAGAAGCTTTGCTAGGGGTGATGCAATCAACGAACATGGTTTGACCACGGACGCTGTACACTTTCTCGTCTTTTGCCAACTCGCGAGCGCCCAGGCCGCTGGCGTTTACTAGGATGTCGGCGTCTGTAATCTCTTTCAAGTCAGCCATTGAGGATAGGTCCCGTGTGATGAAAGTTACTCGGCGGGCTTTGAGCTCAGTTGTTAGCCAGGGGAGCATGTCATTGGGATTGACGACTAGGCCTTGGTAGGAGTAGCCGAGTGTAGCACCTGGTGGGAGTTGGGGCTCGGGAATCGCGTGGAAGTCTTGCATGTGCGAGCTGTACCATGGGACGTATGAAGATGGGCGGTCATCGTAGTACTCTGTTATGCGAAGGTTCTATCCGCATGGTTAACTGCCGCTGGGCTGCGCAAAATGGATCTCTATGAGAGGCTGACCTTCACGCCACTTTCCGGTGCTGTTCTGAGAAGATGTTGATAGAACTTGAGTGATGATAGTTGTAGATCCGCAAAGCCAATGTCTGGGTGAGGTGCTAGGAGAGCGCCGGCCCTGGGTTGGGTCAACTGTGTTAGTCAATCGTATTGAACAGACAGTAGTCTAGAAACTTACCATGGGCTGGCCCATTCCGTAGAAGTGTCGCCATGGAAATTTTTGGATACAATGGTAACCTTGTGCCCGGCTTCTGAGAGTAAGTATGCACATGTGAGACCTGTGACGCCGGCACCAGCGACTGCAACATGCTCAGGCATTTGATGACGTAGGGAAGCGGGTTTCAAGATGGGGCAATAGGGCGCTCAAATACGGGCTGGTGTTCATGAAGGCTGATTACACGTAGTCTTGGAAGACGATGATTAATACACTACAGGCTGGATCGTGCCGTGCTCGTGTAGTCGGTTGGCCAAGGCAGCGCCGACTGTAGCCGAGTGGTCTACTCAGTATATGCTTCAACATGTATCAATAAAAGGCCGCTACTTTGCCGTCGGTCACAGAGAGGCCATCTTCCCGATGTCGGGCTGCGCTAGGTCGCACTCGAACGTGGTAGTTTTGGGCACGACGTGTAGCGCTGGTCAAGGCTCTGTCTTGTTGGAGGTGTAGAAGCATCGCAGTAGTAACAAATCCAAGGATGAAGCAGGGACGCGTCGCGTGCGCCACAACGGGGGAGGCTAGAGGGAACAGATGGGCGTCGAGCTGGAAGATGACATCATTGTGTGGCGCATGCAAGTTCCCATCCAAGCCCGCACCTGTATCCATTCAGAGAAAGGTCGGATGGGCGGCGCACATACACCTGGACGCCTCAACAAAGGCCACTGGAGGGTGTGCGAATATCTGGGATTCATGTTCTGTGTTGCTGTGAAAGCCAGGCGAGGCAGCCCAATGGCGGCGGCTCCTCGATTGTGCCCCGCCGAAATTTTTGGGAAGACTTTCACCCCCGCCATGTGACGACGCGCCCGCTATCGCTCTCGTCTTCGGACACCTGCGATACTGACCATACCCTCCTTCAATCAGGCGTCACACAACATGGCGTCAAACGAGGATCCATACCTCATCCTTCCGGGCTCCGCCGCCCATTCCGACTTTCGCCTGCAGCGCCTGGCGCAAGCCATTGGTGCCCAGGAAGTGCGCTCGCTCTGGGTGCACTTTGTAAATCCGCTCAAGGCCCTGGGCGATGGCGAGTTGAAGACGCTGCAGCAGATTCTGCACTACGGCGAATATCCGGATTCCAACGACCGCCTCTCGCAAGCCCTCGTCGACGCCATCCACCGCGGCGGCGAGCCTCGTGATGGCCAGACGGTTCTCTTCTACATCTGCCCACGCGCCGGCACAATCTCCCCATGGAGCTCTCTTGCGTCCATGATTGCGCGCACATGCACGCTCGACCAGGCGGTAAAGCGCATCGAGCGTGGCATGGTCATCGCAGCCACTTTTGACCGGCCCCTCGATACCGACGAGATCCCCAACCGCGACCACCTTTACGACCGCATGACGCAAACTATAAGCCGCAGTGCGCCCAATCTCGACGCCATCTTCGGCGAGAGCGAGCCTGCGCAGGCGACGACCATCAGTTTCGACGAGTACAGCAGTGCCCATGCTGCGCTGGAACACGCCAACAGGGAGCTGGGGCTGGCTATGGACAAGTCAGAGATTGAGTACTTGGTCGAGGCATACACCCAGGAGCTCCAGAGGGGCCCAGTAGATGTGGAACTGTTCATGTTTGCCCAGGTCAACTCGGAGCATTGCAGACACAAGCAGTTCAACGCCGACTTCACTGTCGATGGCATGCACAAGTCCATGTCGCTGTTCGGCATGATCCGCAATACCCAACAGAAGAACCCACAGGACGTTGTGAGTGCGTACAGTGACAACGCAGCGGTGCTGAAGGGCGAGGAAGCGAGCTTTTGGGCGCCCAACGACCTCACGGGCGAGTGGCACGGAACGAAAGAGACCGTACACATTCTCTGCAAGGTCGAGACGCACAACCACCCTACCGCAGTATCGCCTTTCCCAGGAGCAGCCACCGGGTCCGGAGGTGAGATTCGAGATGAGGGTGCCGTTGGACGTGGTTCTAAGCCAAAGGCCGGTCTGGCAGGCTTCACCGTCTCCGACCTTAACATTGAAGGTTTTGAGCGCCCATGGGAGCTGAAAGACATTGGAAAGCCTTCGCACATCGCCAGTAGCCGCGACATCATGCTCGAAGCCCCCATCGGTAGCGCCCAATTCAACAACGAATTTGGCCGCCCGTGCACTACCGGATACTTCCGCACTATGCTCATGCGTGTCTTTACAAACGAAAAAGAGTCGGAGATCCGGGGATACCACAAACCCATCATGCTGGCAGGTGGCGTAGGCACAGTCAGACCACAGCATGCGCTCAAGGACCCTGATGTCGTACCAGCTGGCTCTCATCTCCTCGTCATTGGCGGCCCCGCTATGCTCATCGGTCTCGGTGGTGGCGCTGCTTCCAGTATCCAGTCCGGAGAAGGCAAAGTCGACCTTGACTTTGCTAGTGTGCAGCGAGGCAACCCTGAAGTCCAGAGGCGAGCACAGGAAGTCATTGACGCGTGCCGCTCCATGGGTGACAAGAATCCCATTCTCTTCATCCACGATGTTGGAGCAGGTGGTTTGTCTAATGCACTTCCAGAGCTTGTGCATGACTCTGGCCTTGGTGCTATCTTCGAGTTGCGCGAGGTCGACAACGCTGACAAGAGCATGAGCCCGCTGCAAATCTGGTGCTGCGAAGCTCAAGAGCGATACGTTCTAGCTGTCGCTCCCGATCAACTGGATCTATTCAAGCGCATCTGCAACCGAGAACGCTGCGGCTACTCAGTCGTTGGAAAGGCTACGAAAGAGCAGCGCCTTATTCTGAACGACAGGGACTCAAACGACACCCCAGCTCCCATTGATCTTCCCATGGCCACGCTTTTCGGAAAGCCGCCTAAGATGTCACGCATTGTCGAGAGCCGAAAGTTGAAGCTGCCGGCATTCGACAGCAGCCTGTCCATGTACATTCCCGACACGCCCAAGGATGGCATGATCGGGGAGGCCGTTGATCGAGTACTAACTCTGCCATCAGTGGGCTCAAAATCGTTCCTCATTACGATTGGAGACCGAACAGTCGGCGGCCTTACTACTCGCGACCAGATGGTTGGCAAGTGGCAGGTGCCAGTAGCTGACGCTTCAGTCACAGCTACATCACTTTTAGCTGGTGTAAAGACTGGTGAAGCCATGTCTATGGGTGAGAAGCCTACCCTGGCGCTCATCTCACCTGCTGCATCCGCTAGAATGGCCGTGGCAGAGTCGCTCATGAACATCGCTGCAGCCAGTCTTTTTGACAGGCTTTCTAGGGTCAGCCTATCAGCCAACTGGATGTCTGCCAGTAGCCACCCTGGAGAGGGCGCAGCTTTGTACGAAGCTGTCGAGGCAATCGGTATGGACCTTTGCCCCAAGCTGGGCATATCAATTCCTGTTGGCAAGGATTCCATGAGCATGAAGATGAAGTGGTCTGACGATGGCGAGGCGAAGGAAGTCACGGCGCCAATGTCACTGGTTGTCACGGCTTTCGCACCCGTTGATCGCATCGACCGCACATGGACACCAGCTTTGGAACGCGTCGAAAGCGTCGGCGAATCGATCCTCATATTCGTTGATTTGGCGGCGGGCAAGAAGCATCTCGGTGGATCCGCTTTGGCTCAAACATTCGGCCAGGTTGGCGATGAGGCACCTGACGTTTACGATGCAGACATCATCAAGGACTATTTCGACGCAATGGAACAGCTGCACGAATCCGGCATCGTGCTCGCTTACCACGACAGGTCGGATGGTGGCCTCTTCACCACGCTTGTTGAAATGGCATTTGCTGGACGAACTGGCCTTGAAGTCATGCTTGATGGCGTCGCGGCATCAAGCGAACCCAAAGATGTTCTCGAAGCGCTGTTCAACGAAGAGCTCGGTGCTGTCTTCCAGATTAGGAAGCAGGATGAGACTGCTTTCAACCGTTGCTTCGCTACATGCGGGCCACCACCAGGCATGATCAAGAAGATTGGTCGGGTGCCCGCCGCCACGAAACAGGATATTTCTATCTTTGTTGGCACACAAAACGTCTACCGCAACAGCCGGCAGAAGCTTCAGCAGCGATGGGCAGAGACTTCGTACCGCATGCAGAAGCTTCGTGACAACCCTATCTGTGCTGATGCCGAGTTCAAGAATATTCTCGATGACAGGGACCCAGGTCTGTCATATAACCTGAACTTTAAGCCTGCCGAGAATATTCTCCCCTTCATGTCTAATCTAAAGTCACCTTTCACGGCTAAGCCTCGTGTCGCTATTCTGAGAGAAGAAGGTGTAAATGGCCAAGCTGAGATGGCGTTCGCTTTCCACCAAGCTGGCTTCTCCGCCATTGATGTACACATGACCGACGTTATCACCGGTCGTGTTTCGCTTGCTAGCTTTGTAGGTCTTGCAGCGTGTGGTGGTTTCTCGTATGGAGACGTACTCGGCGCGGGACAAGGATGGGCGAAATCCGTGCTCCTGCACCCTAGCACGCGCAAGGAGTTCCAAAACTTCTTCGCACGTCCCGATACATTCGCTCTCGGTGTCTGTAATGGTTGTCAGTTCATGAGCAAGCTCAAGGAACTGATCCCTGGCGCGGGGCTGTGGCCAAGCTTCGAGCGGAACGCGTCAGAACAATACGAAGCACGTGTCTGCATGGTCGAAGTGCTCGACCCGAAGGAACCCAACACACCGCCATCTGTTTTTCTCCACGGTATGGCTGGTTCCAAGCTTCCCATCGTCACCGCCCACGGCGAAGGTCGTGCTCACTTCTCATCCTCCGCGTCGTCATCATCCAGCCCACAAACGCTGTACAACGAGAACCTCGTTTCTCTCCGCTACGTCGACAATTACGGAAAGCAGACCGAGACATACCCATACAACCCCAACGGCTCGCCAATGGGTATCACCGGTGTAAGGAGCACAGATGGGCGCGTACTGGCGCTCATGCCCCATCCTGAGCGAACTATCCTGAAGGAGGTAGCAAGCTATCTCCCGAGGGATACTGAGGGCTGGGGAGAACTTGGGCCCTGGTCTCGAATGTTCAAGAGCGCTAGGCGATGGGTAGGATAGACATGGAAAGGATCAGTGCATGGTAAAGGTTGGCGTTATGGCATGGTTTTTGAGATGCATTTTACGATATACGAAAATGATAAATTTCACATTTACGCAAATCCAATGAACATGACCTGACGAGCAAGACAGTCGGCAGCGAACATTTGTGAAAGTATGAGATCGCATCCTATTTACATGTCCGTGCTCGCGGTCTTTTATGAGACTTTCAAGGACTTCTCAGGTAGGCAAAGGTAAAAAGAAAAACGCCAAATGTTGAGGGAGTATAAGTATAGTTCACTCTCAAAGGCATGACTAATGTTGCATGTAGAAAATAGATATTAAAATTTGTGCAGGAAACATACAGAACCAGTCCCTGCGTATCTGAATGAACACTAGTTGCCAATCTCCTAACAAAATTACTTGGACTGGTCGTCATGGACACTAGCAGATCCAGAGACTCGGCCAGATGCCCTTCCACCAGCACCAGAACCGGCCGATCCACCGACAGCGGCACCAGCATCGCCATCGACCTTGCCTCCAATGCTGCCAGAAGCAGAGCCGCCAACACCAACACCGGTACTAGCACCACCGTTGACAGAGCCATCGACACTGACACCGCCGTTGAATCCTCCGCTGACTCCTCCGCCGAGAGGAAGCTTTCCACCCTTACCGGGGAAGTTGAGGCCTCCGTTAGCTCCACCTTGAGCACCTCCGCCGATCCCTCCAGCATCGTCAATGGATGGGAGCTTCCCGCCCATGCCGGGAAATTTTAAGCCTCCAGTGGGAAGAGGAAGACCTACACTGCCACCGACACCGGGAACTTGGGCGTTGCCATTACCGCCCGTGGGGGTCTTGGGGGGCTTGCTGCCGGAGCATGAAGCGCACTCGGAGAGATAGTTGTCACCGGTCTCGGACGAAGGGGTGTTGTCGTTGGTAGGACCGGTGGAAGGAGCACCAGATCTGCCGTTGTATTCGGGAGTTCCAGTCGACAGAGGCACAGAGACAATACTGGTGGTCGAAAGGCTGTAGTGAGGAGCGGGGAGTGCAGTAGCGATACTGGCAAGAGCGAAAAGCTGAACGGTGTAGTACTTCATGTTGAGAGTAGTTGATTATTGAGTTAGATAAGAAAGTCGTAGGTGTCTGTTGAAGATTTTGTAAGAATAGATAAAGGCGAGACTGCACAAACGGGAGATTGTTACCAAGGATGTTGGTTAGAAAGCAAAAGTGATGGCTGTGATGCCCTTTTACTTCGGGTTGGGACCAGTGCATCTTATACTCAAAGATGTCCTAAGAACATTGGTCTTGCCCCCTTTCAGAGCATCGTCACTGTGCCAAGCATGATACTATGGCCACTCAGGCATTGTTTCGCAACATGGCTCTTGCGTCGTTCGAGGCTACTGTCCTCAAAGAAGGCTGATCGGAAGGACGCTAACATGCCAAAGGTATCTAGACTATTTCAATTTCATGCAGTCAACTCTGCACCTACTATGCTATCTTCAACCGTAGTCAGCGGAATCGACCTTGCGCCATACAGGAGCTGGCCCTGATGTGCTGCAGGGAACCGATGTTAATTTGCTTGAGCTGTGGAGCAAGCTTGAACACTGGGAGGGTTCGCAGAGTCGTTAGCATTTCTGCATTCATCACTTGTATGTCGCGATGGATGCAGGGAATTGAGATCGACCACAGTGAATATCGAACGAGCGGGTGTCTCCGTTCACCCCCTCATGAGGCTATCGGGGTCACCTTAAGTGGTAAGCGTTAGCTACTACGCGAAGAAATCACGATGGGAACCTCCGTTAGGCGTGTCAATCACCGTCAGTGTCTGTGAAAATAATCGTACTGGTAGAACTATGATGCCTCTTTGCGTCTGGGCGCAGCTATAGCGGTGGCGGAATACTGGTACCACACTGATTCCGTAGACTCTCCCGGGAATATTCTTAGCTGCGGGTGCTCGCAAGTATCTCCAAAATTTCCGCGCACCACCAGGTATACTGCCGAAGACGAGAGTCAGTTGTCATCGCCATCATATATGGACAAAACAAATCAAGGGTGAACGTACATTGCGGAGACAAGAATGCACAAGCTTTCGCCTATATAAGCCCTACCCCTGTCAAGTGTTGTCGATTTCACACCCCTTTTCGCCAGCCATCACCCAATCATACAAAGCCTATCTCGAGAATTGTTTCTATTCCATCGTGTCCGTCTATCATTTCGCGCGCTAAAGTCCGAGCTATGGATACTAAGCCTCTCCCCGTTGCCTGAAGTCACGGGACCCTATTCTTTACCTCGACAGGTATCGCGAATGGCCAAAACACTAGACATGCTGTTCGCATCTTACGTCCACCCGGGGCCCTACCTCTAGATAGATGATCTATGGATGATACTGATACTAGAATATTCGCGGACGGGATCAGTAAAGGCCAGATCAGGATGCGCGCTAATGAGAAGAATCTCACCAGGACGGGACGACGCAGGTGCAAAGCTACTAGAGGGAGCGGGAAAGTTTATCGATCATGTAAAGAGACGATATTGTGAAATTCTTCTGCATGCAACTCACATTTCAGGATTTTGGCGACCAAGAGGCTTCCAGATCCGAGGACTCATGCGCAAACAATAATAGGATCGCTGGCATAGGGGCAGGCGGCCTGAGGGTTGTGAGGCTCTAGCATTGAAGTCTGACTCGAAGCTTCCAGCCGCTCGCGACGGCCTCGCCGTCATTCACAGATATTGAAACAATCACTTGGACAACGAAAGACTTATTCACTCTACACTCTAGACTTGGTTCTTCGCTCATCTAGCTGACGAGCTGGCGCGACTCTCGCAGCTATTGACGCTTACCATTGCTACGTCTTTTCAATACCACCCTTCTCCATGGATACATAGTTGCCGACCCGTCAGCTTCGCCCTCTTCTTAAGGTACATACCAATGCCCAGGTCATGGCGACTGTCCTAATCTACATATGCGAACATGATTTTCTGATCGCCGCGGAAGAAGTTCGGCACGCATTACCGGTAATGGTTCCTGACTAGGGAGGCCTGGCGCGGCGCTACTTCATGTGACACACCTCAGTTAGTCCCCGAATACCTTCACCACTATGCTTCCCTCAATCCTTTCAGTACCAACTTCCCGGCACCGATTCTGCATTCTTGGGGGACGCGATGGCGACGTAGTCGAAGGTTCTAGCTGTATGGGTATGATGATGTCTTTCACCAGTTAGATCTTCGACCACTACCCATCCGATCTTCGCGAGACTGGGTCTTTCTATCAAAGGGTCTGGTTACCTAATGCAGATGGCTTCGTGGACTGCAGGGCAATGCGTAAAGATTGCGTCTCGATAGATAACTCCTTGGCCCTACCGCTGTCCCCTTCAAGCACTCCCCATCGAAATTGATGCAGCAAGCTCATCGCCGAAGTGACGGGACATCTTGGGGATGGCAACTCCCGCAATGATCATCCCGACTATTGTAATTTTTGGGTCGTGCAGTGACTACCCATGGCGGCCCATGAACCTCGTTGTCGGCCCTTTTGAAGACCTCGTTGTTCTTGTTCGGAACAAGGCTCTCCAGGACCGATCGACTGATGCACTTCCTGAACAATACGCAAGCCCTGCACACCATTGCTCCTGGGACTGGCTTCTCCTATTGACCGCCCACACCTTCCACCACTGGAACATTGTTACATAGATATGATAATGATGCCGGGCCCGCGGGCCCAATGCAGTCCAAGAAGGCTTTCAGGAGGCCGATTTGTCTTCACGTGGTATTCACGAGGAGTAAGTGATTTGATCAATATAGGAGCCTAGTAGCCTCTCGCTATGTTGTTGATTGTTTCTGAACAGCATATCGTATTAGTGAAGTTGGTCTGGGGAAATGTATTCAACTGGATCGCTTCGCTCTTAGAACAAGTCCTGCTCAGCAGAGTTTCTTCCAACCCTCTGCAGACCTACTCATCAAGTACATGTTAACTATAACTATGTATTCTGTGGTGGAATATATAGAAGGGCAGACGTTGCACTTTCAGTGCCAATCCTCTATAACTTACAAAAAAATCACATACATTAGTCTGGGCTTTCAGCCTTCAAATATCGCAAAGGTCTAAGCTGGATACTATGATATTAGGGATGGCAACGTCGCTGCGCCAATATACCAGTATTACAGTGATTCTCAGCAAAACGAGAGGTTATGAAACAATCGCAGTTCTTGGGCGGTTCTCTCCGGTAGGGACTACGATATTTACGTTGGACCCAAAGGCCACGTCGGTTCAAACGTATCTCATCACGACAAATCTTCCTCTTGATCATAAGCAGGCCCGATGCCGCCTATCTTGCGCAAAACATCCCCACAACTCTTTCGTCTGACACTGCCCAGCCGTGGTCTGCTGCATGGCTTCGGAAACGATTGTTCGGGTAGACAGGCGAGGTATTTTTCGTCTGGTGCTGCCTGTTGGTGTACCACTAACATGTCCTCCTGGATCATGTCAAGGAGTCTCCTAAAGTCACCAGTACATCTATGATGCTCCCGTAGCTCTTCCATTACCTATATCAAGTCAGCGATCAAGTACGGGAGGGCACCAGTATACTTTGCACCCAATGTGCATGCGACGCATTCATGATGGACTGATCAAGGTGCATGGCATAGGCTGTTGGAATAACTTACCTTGACAACAGCAGGTTTTACCCTCGCTTTTCTCAGCCCCTTCTCCTCGTAAAGACTGAAGAATGTGTCTGTCGGTATGTTGGCCATTCGTGGATCTCTTTCCAAGCGCCGTTGACCAAACCATTCGATCAATCTATTGCCACCGAGATACCAGGTAATAAATTGAAGATAGACACACCCTAGAGCCCATATGTCGCAAGCAGTAGTGAGGTTGCCATCAATGTCTATTTCAGGCGAACGATACGTTGCAGAGTTAGGTAGTCGACCCGTCTTATGGGTATCCCACACGTCCACGGTATTGAAACGCGCGGCACCGAAATCAGTTATCTTGAGGATGCCGTGGCGTCCAGTAGATTTGCTACATGGATAATGGAGTATGTTTTCCGGTTTGAGATCCCCATGGCGGCCGAAAAAGTTCCGAAAATGCCGACTGGTACCTGGACTTTCAGGCTGTGCGCGCTGCTGCTCCTTTCCGCCCATGCGGTCGTCCAAATCGAAGGCAGTAAGTATGGCAGTTCCTGAGGCCGTCGTGTATCGATGTACGCTATTTAGTCCATCTGCAAGACCCCGACATTGCTCTATAATCCAAATATCCATATCTTCGTCGTTTGGGGGATCTTCGTATCGCTTCCAGAAGTCGAACAGATCAGCGTTTGCCAACGGGAATATAAAATAAAATACCCCAGCGTGTTCGAAAGTACCCAACAGAGTTATTAAGTTTCTGTGAGCGTGTCTGTGATCTGTGAACTTTGTGAGGATGGTTGCTTCTTGCTTGAATGCGTTCCGGTCACCGGATCTCAGTGCCTTGATGGCATATACATTCTTCTAATATCCCACGTTATCGATATTCCCTTTTGCCACAGAGTAACATTATGACTTACACAAGTCGTGCTTAGTTTGTGGTGGTCGCAGTGTATCTCAGTCTTGAAAACATCGCTCGAGCCTCCTTGTTTCAACACCCGTACATGAGAGATAAAGGGTAGGATTGATTCAGGTTCGAGAACACTGGGTAAAACGTGGCCTTCTCTGCTACCGACGAGTATGGGTACTAGCACTTTCCATTGATTTTCGAGGAAATCGTCGGCGTAATCTCGTCTCTTGAATTTGATGTGGGCAGCTTCGTGATTGTGCCGGCTTCTCAGTATATGATACTCCTTGTCTTTCTTCGACTTGGAACATCTTTCAAGTGGAAGATGCATGTCGCAGACTTTCATCTTGACAAACATTCGAATCTTAGATGGCTGCTTCGTGAGATAGAGAATGGACAGTATCTTCTGGTATGCGGAGCCATCTTCGACAATGACAGAGTTGCGCATTCTCGCAAGTTTCGAACAGTTGGACTTGTTAAGTTCCATCTGTACGGCTTCTGTGGTAATTATCTCTTTGAGTTTGCCATGAGGCAAAAACATCTGCCCAAGATATGTCTTCTCAGTAGCCGCTCTGAGCCTCTTCGGCAGCTGTGCCGTTGAAAGGTCATTAGGTAGCCGCATCTGTACCCATCTTTGCAAAAATAAAACCGGATTCACAGAATTCTTTCGCGCATCAAACGTGTATGATCTGGTATATCCAAATTGTTCGCCATTTGCCAAGTAGTTCGATGTTGCGTTCAAAGTCTCGATAGGTGCCAATGTAGAAGATTGGTCAATTGTATCCTGCTGTTCGCTATCGGTAGTGCCCTTGCAGCTACCGCCACTCTGTGTTGACGGCTGGTTGATTTCCGGATACAGAACAGCCTTGTTGGACGAGTGAGGGGAGTCGGGGGGAGCACACGGGGGGTGTCTGAGCCTCAGGACACATAAAGGCTCGCTGTTTGGTCGCGTCTTCCGCTTGGTATCTGTCACGGATTGTCAGCCATCGAGCGCTTACGTCGTGCCACTAGAAGCGCACGTTGCGGATCGCTCCAGCCAGGCGGGCGGTTCTCTATAGGAGCGCGTTCGTTATTCTCTATGCATGCGCTCACCGGCGTGAATCCACTGCTTGGCTCCGGACCTTGGCTTCGGGGCGGATTTAAACCTGAGTGAGGCATCTGGACCACAGTCGCGGCTGGTGGAATGATCATTATGTGTTCAGAATCATGGCAGTACGGGCTGATCGAGAAGGTAGGTGTAACTCAGCCGATGCGTTGACCGGAAATGTGAGCGAAAATGATTGACATGTTTATCATTCCAGCAAGACGCCTAGTACTTCGATGAAGTGTGGGGTCCAGAGCACGCATATCTGTGGCATCCCTGTAGAAGGTGCAGATTTAAGTGCAAAGCAGATGTCCGGGAGCTGGTGATCTGAGCCCACTTCGAGTTTGCATACTTGTGTATGACCAGCGTACCTTTACCTCAAGCCTTGCTTTACTTCATGGCAAAGACTCATTCAACTGAGTACAGGAGCGAGCTGAGTATGACATTTGAGGGTGTGGCAGTGTATGCAGAGTGGCAATGATACGGACCGGCTATCTGCATGCAGTCTCTTGCCCCAACCCCAGCGTACAGGGTGTTGAATATGACCTGTGACACCTCGTATCGCGTGAGGCGCATGAACAGTGTGACTGGAAGAAATAGGCGCATCATCACTGATGCTTTCGACAGGCTTTCAGCTGCAACGCTGTTGGTGTCCCGGTCAAGAACATGATTGGCTCTTTAACATGTGCTGTGGCTGATAGCAATGTGAGCCGGAGACATGTTTTGCCCGCGGGGCAACAATGAATCCAGATATATCCGAGATATGATCTCAATGAGAACCTTCAAGAGTTTTCGACAAGTTCGCTACAAATTGACGACGATGGGCAGCCTGACTAAGAGACTCGAGAAGCATTTCACCAACAAACCGAAGCAACGAGAGCTTTCGGACCAAGTACCGACGTCGCCTCGCAAAGAAAGCGACACCCAAACTGTTGGCGTCATCGGCATCGATCCAGAAAAGTTGATGAGCAAACTAGAGCTGAAGTTTCCTTCTGCCTTCCAGGTGCATGTGAGCAGAAACCTAGAGTGCGGCGTGGTCGAGGTTCGCTAATCCAGCCTGCAGATGATGCATAACAACTATATCATCCAGGCCCCTGAGGCGCTTTCGCAGGTGAGCTAGCCCCTTTGTTGTTCTTGTGCTGAAGGCTACGGTGTCTGATCGCCCCCACACAGACGGATCTCGATGAGTGTCGTTAGTCGTCCAGCCAATCCGGGGGTAACGACCGTGAATTCGTCTCATGAACCAAAGCTGTTCGAACATTACGATCTCACTAAGGTAGTCGAGTGATGCTATGCATCGGAGTGGAAGTTGTAGGGGCGGCTAGTGGCTTCTGTGAGGGGAAGATGTGGTTGCAGTAGCGGGCACGCCTGCCAGGGTGTGCGCGTCTAGCGAAGTGGGGCAGTGCACGGGTGGTTCGCAGAAAAAGACGTCATGGTGAGACAGTGACATCTACCCAACGCTATACCCTCACACGACTCTTTGATGGGATTTCTAAAAATCTATAGACGAAGTATGGTACAATTCTCAATCGTAATCGAAAACGACGTTGTCGTGCGATGCCTCCCTTTCCTGGCCGCCATGTGACGACCTCGAACACTCAAGCAGACCAGATCCGGTGTGCTTACCCCTGGATGCAGGCACTGGCCCCCACAATCTCCGCCCTCCCCC
>LR132348.1:0-29429 GCA_900634815.1 Paradendryphiella salina | reverse complement strand
AACGGGGAGGATGGGGGATGGAGGGTGGCGGAAGGCGGAAGGCGACGGGGCGTAGGCGGCTTCCGCGGCAGCTCCCTTCCGCTTTCGCGCCGCGAGAAAGGGAGGCGCGATACAGGATCCATCGCCCACCGAGGAAGGAGGGATGGGTGCGGCGTCGCAAGGAATTGGGAAGGAGCGCCCAGTGACGTGCAGCTTTCCCGCGGTTGTTCTTCCCCCACTTGCGCACGCGCCTTCCCGCTCTCAGCCCTAGTACGTCTTGGCGGTTTTGCCCGCCCTGCAGCTGGCGCCGGCAAACCCTCCAAATCCTCGCCAACATCAGGTCCCGTCTCTCCATCGTGGGAGCGTCATCGGCGTAAATCCCTTCGCTGGCTTTGCGGGCAGCCCGTGCGTGCAGGGCGAAATCTCACTTCCCAGGCCTCGTCGCGCTCACAGGTGTGTCGCACGTTGCGGCCCCTCACCGAGCGCCTGGGGCTGACGCGCCGTGAGCTCTCACTTCCTCGCACTACGCTCCCAGTCTCCAAATGGATAGATCATGTCAACGCTGATCCAATAGCCCGCTCGCCATGAGTCTCTTCCAGTGAGCAAGCAACGGCACCAGGCTTGCCGCCGGAACTAATATGAGACCCACCCGGGCGCACTCCCCGACTTCCATGCCTGGACAGTCATCTGACGCACCCTCAGATAGGAGAGATGCGGACGCAGGGCTATCACTTAGTTTCCGGCCGCCTCACTACGCTTTGTGCCCGCTCACCAGCCATCTCGGCACTTTCCATGGCATCTCACTGCACCCTGACACGACAGCCGTTGAAGTGTAGATGGAGATGGTGGCTGAGCAGGCTCAGGAGATCGCCGCTTGGAGAAGAACACTTGCAGCGCGATTCGAGGTCACCAATCTCTCAACTGCCCTGCAGGGCGTCTGCTGTCCAAGTACAACGAGCTGCAGCCTCCCGCCTGTCCCGTGACGGTCATGGGCGGCGTCAAAGCAGTGGCCATAATCGATAGATTCATGGCGACCTGCAGTCGCCTCAAATGCATTCTCGGGAAGACCAGGAACCGTCACAGAACCCCCTCCATTGTCTCAGCCGACTCGAAAGGGGCTGGAGGCTGCATCATCGCCAGGCTGTTGCTGCAGTTGTCTGTTGACTATTGCGTATGACCTGTTACACCAGGACTGCTTATTTCGGCTGTCATGGTCAAATGACCGACAAAGAATTCTGTCATGATTTTCATGCTTGCTTGAACTGAGGGAAGCGTCGGTCTACTGCGAGATCGTCCGTCAACAATGAGAACAGCGTCTACACACAAAAAATGGGCCCATATTCTTGTCGATAACCATTGAAGCCTCATCAGATGGCCCGTTTATGGAATTGGCTACTGAGATCCAGCTTCCTGGCAATGGCCATCAAATCGACCAATGCAAGCCAGTCTTCGATGTATAGCCTGCGACGCTTGATTCCTTTGTCTACGGGAATATTGCCTTGGCCGTCTCTACCGAGTGTGACTCCATTAATGCTTGTCATAATTCAGCTGGCTTTGTCTCCCCTCAGTAACGAAACAGTTGCCAATTTACACGCACCTCAGTTGTCTTCTTGCATGGATTCATCATCGTCTCTTATCCGCGCACATTCAGGGATTGCTGGTATGGGCTCTCCAACTTTCCGTACTTTCTCGATCAAACTACTCGACACTGAGGAGACATGGTTGTATTGGGCTTCGATTATAGGACGGCAGCTAGCCTTGGTGCGCGAACGGTCCATCTTCTACGGTTGGAAGACTCGCACAACGGATCCAGTGGAACTGTTGAGCCAGCACGACTTACGCCAACGGCTACCCGAGTCGCTGAGAAGCACATCACCCCTATTTTGACTCCAACTCCGTGCTAGGATTGTTCGCGTGCCCCCTTTTTCTTGCAATGCCTGGTGGTGTTCGGTGAAGCGACAATGTGCACGGCCAGCATGCCACGGTTACCATTCCTTAAGCAACGTCAAAGACTACAATGTCTTGATGGGCGATGCGGTACCCTGGTACCTCTGAACTCCCGCGATCGCATCTAAGCTGCCCTGACATGGAGCTTACTTCCAGTCGTATCGGTACAGCTTGGTAGCAAGACGTTGGCGTTATACGGAGCGGCCGACGGCTTCCGCAAAGTTCACGATACCAGCACCAAATTCTTTACCAAATCGGACTTCGCGAATACTCTCGTGAGTACCCCTATTCTTCCTTGAACAAGAACATCGTCATGTCTGATACATGGAATACCCTTGTCACGCCCACACGTTGTACAAGTTGCAGAACCGATGAGCGCGCTATTCTCCGACCATGATGTGCGTCAGCCAAGTCTCCATCACAAAGGGTTCAGTCTGTTCGAGGTTCATTCAGTTGGAATAGATCTCCAAAAGGCCAAATTTGAATACCATGCAGTGAGCTATGCACATAGCCTTTGAGCGACATTTTCGGTCACTTTCCGAGATCATCGCGTACAATAAAGCGACCCCATAACCAACATTCCACGGGCGCAATCCAAGAACGATTGATCTGTGCGGATGTCGTGGAAGCTAACAATACGGCGGTGGATGGTGCCGGTTCCCTACTTTCCGCATCAGGCCATCACTGGTCAAAGCCGTTTGTGCTGCGAAATGATAAGCCACACAGGTCACGTCTTTGTGGCCCACTTCCAAAACTGAGGCTATCTTTTAGCGGCAACACAGCACAATCATCGTCACAAGGTCCATCTCTCGTCCACAGAAGTCTCAGAACACCGTAACCCATGATCCGGGGATGGGAAATCAGCAGCGCCACAGTTCCGCGACATGTAGATGCCGTATTGATTCACAACACCAACTCCACCTTGGGCTAACTCGGACGTGCGGTTCAGCCAGTGATGACGGTACATCTCTAACGTTGTTAACTTGACTCAAGGCCTATGCGCACATCATCGTGTTGTCATCCAATACTACTGACGGCCAGTCATTTCTTCAGGCATACGCTTCAACCAAGACTAGACCGATATCTGCCCCTAGAAGCTGCAGGTTGTTCATGACTTGTGTCAGCTGAACACAACAGATGGCACTAAACATGCCCATCAGGCGAGTTGTCGTAATCCCCCTCTACTCGAACTTGACTGAAGCATCGGCCACATCGCTGAGACAAAGAACCAAAATGCATTGCCAAACAGCGGCATTTCCCGTACGCTGTCTGAGGCAGATACTTGATGACGTGAGAGGAAGGCGGACATTGTTTGACACCAGTCTCATCACGGTTGATGAGCATGGCCTTGGGAGGCTCCCCCTCACGATCATCAACAGGCGCTAGCTCAGCGGAGGCTTTTCCATGCAGGCCAGCAAATTTAGAACGAAGCTCTCTTTCCAAAACCCTCTTACATAGCATTACCCTTTTTTTAGCCCTGTAACCTGCAACGTCCTTAGCTCCATCGTGTCGGCATCTTCTCCACTGATACCCACAAGTTGGATACCCGGGGGGAGTTAGCCACTGACATGATGATGGGAGGGCAGCTAACCTAACATCCGCAGGATCTCATCATACTCAGTATATTCGTGTCCGATCACATGACGGCTTCTACGACCACAGGGAGCCTAGGCTCTGAATCCTAGGTTCTTGTCTGGAGCGAGAGAAAACCCCCAGGCAAACTACAGGATCGGCCTGCCCTTTCCACTGGGGCGGTTGACACTGCTGAGGCGGCTGCTGCTGCTGCTGATGGTGGCAAATGTTTCCTCACCCCCTCCAGTCCCTCCGCCAGCTCCCCGAAAGCACCTGCTTTGGGACATGCAGCAGACGCGATACGTTAGCATGACTGCAGAATCTTGTTTTCTGTTCCGGCTTCAGCTCTCATCAACGTTTGTGCAGCGATAATTGAATGGTTTTTCTACGTCTTTTGAGAGCCGGGATGAAGGTGAGGGGTGAGGGGTGAACGGAAAAGTAAGAAGCCCGGGACGAGATGGCTAAGTGAGTAACATAGAGTGAGAGGAAGGGGAGGTGGGGCGTATGAAACTAGTGTTGATGCCTGTTTTGCGCCTTTTCTTCTCCCTTTCTTACCGGTCGCGATGTTGTACTTGCTGGCACCGTTCACGACAGGATGCAGGGTTGGAGGAAAGCTGTGTGTGTGCGTGTGTATGTTTACAAAGATAGCTAGGACCTAAGCCACCCACTAATATAACGCCCCCGGATATGCAGCAATCTTCCCCTCCTCTTCGAAGCTAAAAAAGACATGCATTATACCGATGACACCTATATAGATTGGCAAGCTCAGAAATAGCAAAAGTAATTGTTGAGTTACCAATTGACAAACGCCTCTGCTGTAGTTAGTGCCTTGCTCCGCGTTGAAGTGGGGCTGGGGGGTGTATGTATGTGTGTGTCAGATGAAGGGACCTCATGTTCGGGGTTTTCATGTTGCCCCTGCTCTCTCTTCCTTGCTTTTCTCTCTCTCTCTCTCTCTGTGTGTGTGAGGGAAGGAGAGAAATGGGTTCATCTAATGGGCTTGGTGGCTCATCGCCGTCTTCGTCGTCGTCGTCCTCCTCCTTGTCTTCCTTCTTTTCTAGTCACCTTTGTAAACAGTGTTGAAGTCACGGGACTAAGTGAATAATAAGCACTGCGTTATAAGTGATATATAATGGGTAGTGAGAAAGTAAGCATCCGCATTTTCTCTATGTACTATGTCTCCTAATAAGACCTTGATATCGTGGAACTTGTGTGTAGTTATATTCCTACTATTACTACTACTGCTATGTATTTTAGTTTAATAGCCTTTCCGCTCTCTAGCCTATCTGACAAGGCATGTTTTTTCGGTGCTGTTTACCTACTTATGCCATGTTATACATGCGGCAAAGCGCTAGGTGACTAGGTCTATTATGTCCTTCCTTTGAAGACGAGTACGGCTTACTAGTCTCCCTATCTAAGGAAACCTGATACAAACAGCGTGCATAGGGTATAACGTATGTGTGGCCGTTGAACGGCACCGTACTTCTTTCTTTTTTTTATGCGAGGTAAGTGAGAGTTTCTCTTCAACTCTTCTGGACTTGGACATTCTTAGAGTGCTAGCTAGCGGTAAGGCTATAGTTGTGGTAATCGTCTACCCTGGATTCTATTCTTACCATCTCACCGTGTTTTCCTTGCGAGTTTTCCAAGTAGCTCTTTCTTGGCCTATTATTGTACCCATTACTAGACCAGAAACACGTGGCTCAACTCAGATAATTGTCACTTTTTTTTGGGGCGGGGAGGGGGGTGGAGTTTATTCTTCATTATTGAAGAACTTATCCCCCTTGAACGTCTGATAGTCTAGGAGCTGCATGTCATGCGCATACTGTCGAGATTCTCCTTACCTAGACGAACAGTCTAATCTTTACTTTGACGTATCTTATTATTAGGATATCCATCGCGGTAATCGTTGGTTGGAGATAATAATGTATAAAATAGAAGGAAGAGTGAGATATGAACCTGACATGCAAGGTAAAGTTGCGCATGTAAAATATCCATTCGTAGATATTAGTATTTCATCCCGAATTCTTTGTAATCTATCTAACCCACCCAAATGTCTCTAGCCATGAAATGTGTAGAAGAAATTTCAACTCTCGAAATGCTATGCGAGTTTTTTTTTTTTTTTTGCAGAGGAAACGTCGTCCTCTAGAACAGTCTCGTAAACGATACCTAGTGAAAGTTCCAGTTGCCGCTTCTTCAAGACTGACTTGCCCTTCTTGACGCCAGTTAAGCCGCCGGGATGATTCATTGTTATCTCGCCTTTGTAAACACTTTCCATGTATGCCCAGTACTAGCGAATAGGGCCAAAGAAGGAACGTTCGATGACCACATGGTCATTAACCAACAATCTCGAGATAAGCGCATCTCGCTTCTTGTGCAAGCACTTCTCCCTCATCCGGCAGAACTACCCTTCGAGTGGAAATCGAAGGGTGGTGGCCGATGAGTATTGGAAGAGCCGAGAAGCCGTTATTGCGCAGTATCTCTCGAGGGTATAGCAGCATTTGCTCAAAGAACTTTGAAGACGTGACTTGGAACACAGGCATATACATCTCTCCCTGCATGAAAATCGCTTCCGTCTGCTCCTTCGTCGTATCCGTCGGAAATGTCCGCTATGGTGCAAATAGATCGTCTCACCTCGAGACCGTATGTTATTTTGTTGGTATGGAATGGTTTGATATGTCCCCGCGCCTCTGTACACATTCCCCTTGGATGAACTGTGACGTGTAGTTTTAGCCATCGCCCCCACTTCGAGCAGTAGCCGTTGGGTACACACTATTCCAATTAGTTCATCGAGGCATGTATAAGTTGCCCCTCTCAAAACGATCTTCGGATTCTGCAAGGCTGCATAGGGAACTCGTTGTTGGCCGTGGGACCTGGAGGTAAATAATATTGGCCTGAGGTATCTCTTCAGTGATGTTGCCTGGGCTGCTTTTGTAGCAGCTGCTGCGACTTCGAGCTTTCTTTTGTCGATCCGCAGTGATTCCGAAGACCATTCATATTTCTTTGCAGACAGTATGAAGATGAGTACATACGGGCGAGGAGAATCTGCTAGCCTGTTGAATAATAAAAAATAGGCTCAATTGTACTTGAGAGAGGACGAACGCGTGCGGAAGCCCAAAAGGTGAGCTGGTAATAGAAAAAACCCCTGGAAATGAGTGGGTAGGGCTGGAGATTAGGAATTTGGGGTGGTGAGGAATCCTGTCCCTGTCTTGCTTGTACTCACTATAAAGCATCACAGTAACACACCACACGGTGGGCATCCACAATGGGAGAGCCTTATTACGCTTTAGGCCTGGTCAAGCCCTGTAGGACCTTTGATTCTTACAAGCACTGATCGTGGCTGGCGAAAAGCCGTAGCTTACGAGACCGCCTCGATCGTGCAGCTCCATGCTCAAATATACAGGCTATAGCTATGCAGCTTTCTTTGAAAACTCATATTACTACATCTGTCCCGCCATTGCAGGACTGCCGTGGCGTTGATCTAGGTGATCATAGTTCAACTCAAACTCTCTCTGTCTTAGGTCAGTCATTGCATCCAACATAGGAGCTTGGAGAGGTAAATGAACATACCCTTTCTCGCCTCCAGTTTGTCACGTCGAAGAAAAGGTACCAGCCCCGTTCTTCCTTTGGAGATAGTCGGATGGGCGCTGGAAGATCTGGATCCTTCATCATCCACTGCTGGAGCTTGATATG
Source organism: Paradendryphiella salina (assembly GCA_900634815.1). Lineage (NCBI taxonomy): Eukaryota > Fungi > Ascomycota > Dothideomycetes > Pleosporales > Pleosporaceae > Paradendryphiella > Paradendryphiella salina. The sequence continues at coordinate 22,244 of LR132348.1, read as the reverse complement.
CCACCGCCAGTCACGGTTGTACAACTCTTGTGCGGCAGTTTCTTGTAGGATGTCTCTCGGGAACTGGTAGAATATAGCGAGAAGGGTCTCGGCCGAGAAGCTGGTCATCTTTGAATGTAGTGGCGGTACATTCGTCACAGTATATGACGCAGGCAGAGTAAAATCCGGTGGTATTACCGGCTTGACGTTGGATTCCACAAATGGTGACCCAAAAGTTGGATGCAAGGGCGAGTTGCTATAAGTAATGTTAGTGGCGTTATAAAAGGAACGGAATCCGCCTTACTCGGGTCGACTCAAGTCCAAGCCCAACACAGTCAGATCTTGGCCCATGGCTAGCATAGAATAGTCAGGACTCTCCATAGGAATCATAGACAGCAATCCAGGTAGGCCGTATCGTTCCGAGTCTGTCATCTCTGATAGTTTCTTGTGCGGCATGTTCTGAGCGCTTGGTGAGCCGAGAGCATCTGCCCCGAATGTCTGCTCGAACTGATTTTGCTGAGGACGTTGAGCTCCTGGAGCGAGGTCGCTCCCGGTTCGCATGCCTATCTGAGGGCCTAGTGAAAACATGTTGCCTGGTTGTCCTGTCCGTTGGTTGCCCTTGGTGATGTTAGTTGGTGCACTACGTCATTGCGTGGGGCATATACACATACTTCTGAGGGGTTGCCCGCTCGCATGTTCTCAAATGGCGTCCGCGGTGCTCCGCCTGAGAGTCCCCTTCCACCTACAGTGGGGTTGATGCTCCGATCTTGCTGGCTGTCCGTCGGACTTGAGAGCCCGTTCCGCGTTTGGCCGAGCCCTGGGAAAGCGTTGTTTGCATTGGTCCCAAATGCCGCAGCGTTCTGTATCAGTCCTGCTCTTCGATCTGGGGCCATGTCTCCGCCAGCACCTCCCAATGGTGGAAACTCTTCAATGTTGCCCGTCTGCGGCTGGACGCCTCCAAGTTGTCCGACACCCCCTTGTCCGCCAAATCGATAGTCATCGCCAGCGCCCGAAAACTGACTTTGCGACGAGTCGTCTTGGCCTTGATTCTGCTGTTGCTGATTCGCGGCTTGCCCAGTCTGTCCTTGGCCTTGCTGTTGGCCTTGACCCTGTGGCCGTCCTATTGTATTTTGTTGATTTTGCTGAGTGGTTCGCAGGGTCGGATTCGCCCACATTTGCTGTGCAGACGTATTTTGCTGCGCTTGCGGTGCGCCCGATAACGAAGGAAACTCCCTGCGATTGTCAGCATCTGGCCCGTCATTCTCGCGTTCCGTGAAGCTCCAGGCCTCAGGCTGAATTGGGTCTTCGCAATGCATTCGTCTCTTCGTCATTGTGGAGGCTGACTTACTCAAGATTAAGCGGTGTATGCGGCTGCGAAGCACCCATTGCTTGTGCGAAGCTTGACAAGGGGCCGCCGTTTGTCCGCGTTTGCGCATTTGATAGCCCCGGCGCACCCATAGGAGCCCCAAACCCCCATTGAGATGCACCTCCTGTGGCAAACTAAGATCAGCACATAGGCACATCTATCTTTCTGAGAGCAATCTCACCACCCATCTTGCCGTTTTGTAGCCGGTTCGCCCCTAACGGGGCGCCACGGCCGGGATTTTGCTGTGCTTGGAACATGTCCAAAGACGTGTTTGGTATCAGGTGTGCGCCTTGATCTACACGGGAAGAATGGTCAGTATGGTGTTGTCGAAAAGGGTAGCCCGTGGGCTTCGCGGCGAGTTCCAAGGCCGGAGCTGAAGTGCTTGGGGCAGGGCGCGCGGTCAAGGCAGGTACGTGGCCGGGTTGGTGCTGCGTGGGGGGCTGCTTTCTGAGTGAAGGCAGAAGGCGTAGTGGTGGGCAGCTTCGTTGCGACGTGCGGCGTGCGGCGTGGAGCGATGCCAGTCCGGACTTTTACGATTCGGAGGCGGACGAGGGGCACGACAAGAGAGATTGGGCAGGGGATCGAATACGGACCTGAATGCAATATTGCTAGCCGACTTGAGTAGGCCTGGTTGCGTCGAGCTCACGATGTTATGGTCCCCCGTCTCGCGTGCATGAAGTTGGAGGTTCCGAAAGCCAAAGGAGGCTAGATCGAATCGGCTTTAGCACGGAATGCGGGGGAGCAGCAGCAGCAGCAGCAGCAGTAGCAACCAGTGGATCATCCGCCGCAACTGCGAGCCATCACTGGGTCCTGGGAACCCTGAATCATGAGTACACTTGCCACTTTTACGTGGAATCTCCTTGCCGTTGAGCATGCATGACTGACCCCTTGAGTTGCATGGGACGAGAAAAGTCTCACAAAGCACTTGACATTTAGGTCCTTGAGAGTTTCTGCACCCGCCTCTCTACAGAGGGCATTACATTGATACATACAGCCAGGCACGTTCAATACATTCGCGTAACACGAGACCATCATCCAAAGCCACGAGAAGCGTCGATTCGAAAATCCCACTCTCGCATGCGCCATACTGCCTTGTAAGGTCGAGGCCCAGATGGCCTTGCATCCCGTCCCGTCCCGTCCTCACCCATTATTTTCTTCTTATGAGATATACAAACGTTTTATACGTCTGACTGGGAACGAAATACGCCCATAGAGCTTACTTACTCAAAACGCCCTTTCATGCCTTCTCCCCACAAAACGACGCTCAATCGATACACTCGACGTGAAACAAACTGCAACAATGCTACTGTACAAGCATGGCAAGGTTATGAAGTGCCTTGATGGAAAAGGTGCGACATGTCAGTCTCGCCATTGATACCAAAGAAGTTGAACCTAGCCGGGAAAGTTAGCCATGCCATCAACAATTTCAGAATATCGACTTACCAGTCATCCACGTTTAAGCTCATGGGCACGATGGGATTGGGCCGGCCTCCGGAGCTGTTGCTCCACGCATCATCCTGTGCGCTGTTTTGCTGTTGGTTTTGTGCCATCATCTCCATTTGTTGTTGCCAAGCCTGGGGGTTATTGTGCTCGTACCCAGTGGCCATGTCTACATTAGACTGTGGTGTTGGTATCGCCTGTTGGCTGCCCGCTGCCTGCGGTTGTGACTGCTGCTGTTGCATGGCCATGTTCTGCGGTTGGCTCAACGCAGGGTCCACGAGACTGTGGTTTTGTATGGGCGACATTTGCGGGAAATGGACTTGTGTGTCCGCAGGAAACAGTTGGTCCGGTTGGAAGTTTTGCCAAACCTCTTGGCTAATGTTTGGGGTATCACGGGTGACCAGGAAAAGATCTGGCGGCGTGCCAGGATAGGAATAAGATGGGTTGAATGGAGTCGTGGGCCGCGTTCCGGAGCGCGAGGGGCCCATGAAGGCGTCTTGGTTCTGTCGATTCATCTGCGGTGATCCTGTGGTCATTTGGGGCATCTGTTGTTGAGGTTGTAATTCGCGAGAAGGTGTGACTGCAGGAGTCTGTGGTCTTGATCGCTCATACGATACTTGAGCTGCCGGTGGCCCACTTGGAACCGGAAAGCCCAAATCCATGTCATCAAACTTTCGCTTGGAAGATTCTTGGGCAGGCTTCGGCGGTGGCGGTGGTGGTACAGAGGGGACCTTGTTCTTCTTGTGGTTTCTTCCTGCGGCCTTTTGCAAGCGCTCCTCGAGATGCTTGTTGCCGAGAATAGACTCGAATAATGTGTGAACCATCTTCGCAACGAGCCAGACTTTGGAGACCTCCTTCAATGCGTCTAAGCAGATTTGCAGGCGCTGCTCTGTCGCTGAGACGATGGATTTGTTTGAAGACTTCATCTGGTACACATGCATGATAAGGGCCGAGAACAAGCTGTAGACAATGAAAGCCGGGGTATACCGTATCTCGTCGTGAGCTCGGAGGTTTTCGATAATGGAGGTAATCATGGCGGCTGCTTGGTATGCAATATTTCGTGAGGGATAAGCATGCTCCTCACCAAACCCGTCCAGGTGGGTAGCCTTTGGCGACCCCGCTGGTGGCATGTGCGCCCGGTGCAGGAGACACAATGTGGTACTGGACATGTCAGACGAAAGCAGTTATTGTTTGCGGAATTACTTACTAGTAATTAGAGTGTAGCAAAGCAGCCCAGAAATGATGGCGGTTGCGCTCCCACTGCACTTCGGGCGGGCAATGTTGGAGCCAATCTGCAAGAGCCATGTCACTGTGTGTCAGGTCTATGGCGTTCGCTCTGCGATGTTTAGACGCGACTGAGTACTGCTGCGATAGTACGAGACCCATGATTTCGCTCAACTTGACGTAATTGATGAAGAACTGCACATGCACCGGATCTGGCGGATACTCTGCAGCGTGGTCTGTCTCGTCGTCGATAAAGTCGTCTTCCGACACCATCTCAACATCAGAGTCTTCTGGATCGATTGCTACTGGCCTGCCGAGCGCAACTGCTACCGAACGGTCTCGACTGTATAACGTCCACCAGATGCGTTTCCAGAGACGCTTGTCGGATCGCGTGAGTTGTGAGCCCTCGACGCTCCGGTGCATACCCGAACCCTGAGCCACGACAATTGCGACTCGTGTCCAGTAGAAGACATTCTTAGTCACATCTTCGGGTCCCTCCCAGTACCAGCCCATCAGAATGAGCGCCTGGACAATCGTGACCCTGTCGTCTTCAAAGTTGGCATCATAGAGCGCCTTTGCGCGCTTGTAAAAGGTCATGGCCGCTGGTGTTGTCGAGCCGCTGGAGTCCATCAGCTGTGCGTTGGTGCAGACGCGCGAGCCGGCCAAAAGTATGGCCTGCAATAGAAGGAGCGAGGGCGGGTTCTTGGGGTCTCGATATTGGCGCATGAAGCGGCTGCGGTTGATTACTGGGACGACTGGCGCTACCCATTTGAAAAAGGAGTCGACGAGCTCGTCACACAGCGCGCGCGGGGGTAGCAAGAAAGCGCCTCGCTGGTGCAGGATCTCAACCTCCATATTGTCCATCTCGTTCACCCGCGCCTTTGCGCCCCGCACATTCTCAGGCAGTGGGTAGTGGACGACATCGGTGGTGCCATATCGGTCGTGGACAAGCAGCGATAGGTTCGAGGATTCGCCTAGGTATGCGACACGGCCGGCTTCCTTGATGGGGGCTCGCGCAAACTTGGGCTTCATGAATTGCACATAGGTGCCATTGTGAGCGGCCTGCTGGGCGGCGTAAGCAGGCGACACGGTGGTAGACGGGGTGCCATCTTCGGTGTTGTATACAGTCGATCTCTCCCGTGGTTCGACCGAGGTGCTCGCTGGGGAGCGGTCGTCGCTGTCTCCTCGTTCACTGCTGTCGCATCAGCGCCCGCTTCTTCATGTGGGCGGGGCATGGGTGCGGTCCTACCTCTCCACGTCCTTTGCCCTGGCCGTCTGCGTCTTCTTACGCTTCGGCTGGGGTATGCGGCACTCGATGCCAAAGGCGGTGCAATTGGTGCATGGGATTCCCAACGAGGCGGCGTCGCACCGTACCTACGCGCAACTGAGCATGACTCCGACGATGCGGCGGTTTCGCGGTTGATTACTCACCTTCCTCGCGTGGCAGGCTGAGATGCGTCGTGGTTAGCATTTGTCTTCAGATTGACCGAGGTGCCGAGGCTCGTGCGGTAGATCCGTCTATCCCACCGATCGCAACAGCAGCACCCTCTCTCGTATATCAGGGGATGCGCGAACACAGGGGGAGGGAAGGCGGGGGCGCACTCACTCTCGCACGCTCTGCTTGCGCGTTGCCGCCGGAACGAAGGGTGTCCAGGCCCGGGGGGAACTGACTGCGACTGCGACTGCGACTGCGACGTCGCCGACGGTCTGCCTGTTATGAGCGGGTGTACTCGAGACGGCGCGATAGCACCTACGGGGATTCATTGCTGGGTTGTGCAGCGAGCGGCTGCGGCGCTGCGGGCACTGCGTTGGCCATGAAGGAGTGCTCGCCCGACATGTTGTCGCAAATCTATCACGGCGCGGTCGTCGAGGGTTGAGGTTGTGATTCGTCCGCACCTTGGTCGTGTTCTTGTGGCACATACGGTATGAACTAGTGCGGGCGCCGGGGTGCACGGGGAGTCTACGGCAAGGCATCCATCGTTACTTGCAACACGCGACAGTGCTTTTTCCAACCTGCCTCGTTCTCTAAATCGACCTGCAAACTACCTAAGCTGGCTTCACTAGCTGACGTCTTGGTGGTCCGCTTGTGCCATCGTGCGAGAAGACACGTACAGGTCACCGTCTCCATACATATGGGGCGGCTCCTATTGGGCGGCTCCTATTGGGCGGCTCCTATTGGCCAAGAGTCGCCAGCCACATGGTTGCATGTGTTGCATCCATATACATGGACCCTCGAAGAGCGCAACTCACCATCACATGCCCGGAGGCTTCTCGCCTTGATCCCTATTATGAAGGATTGTATTCGACATGTACACGATCAAGAGGACATAGCTTCCCGTCTCAACCCAAACGCCTCCAACTTGACCGTCTTGTTCGTAGGGCTGATGTATCTGAGCTTCACCTCTCCGACTTGATCGTTGATAATCTCCTCCTCGGAAGCAAAGAGATATCTTTGATGCTCAATGGGGTCCAGCACAACCATATCTGCCTTCTCTACTTCCATCTCAAAGATGAGCTTCAGCCAGGTAGTCTTCCGTCGTCCAGCTCCCTCCTCCACAAAGGTGAATTCTGTGACTTTTCTGAGCACGCGAGTCGTTTCGAGGCCGGCTTCCTCCTTCAGCTCTCGGACAGCCCCATGTAAAATTGTCTCATCCGTATCATCGACTTTGCCTCCAGGGATTTCCTGTGTCGAGTTAGTCTGCGCTCACAGGCAATTCAAATGCGAGGAAAGGGGGCTGTGTCTTCCTCGCTAGCTTACCCAAAAATTAGGATACGCTTTCTCGTCGGCCGCACGCTGCACCAATAGGAGCTTTCCCTCTTCGTTGAAGACTATTGCGCCACTGACAAGGAGGTCATATTGAGGATGTTGGCGTAAGTATTCAGCTTCAGATACTGCAAACTCTTGCAGATTGGCAGGATACTCTAATGGCTTCGAGTTTGTCATATCTAGGACAGAATAGGAGTACGTGCGCGAAGTAGTGAAGTTGCAAATGTACTGATGGTGGTGCGTCTAGGCAGCTGGACAGAGCTTTGAATAGTACTTGCGTCGCTGCCTGGAGCGCCTGTACGCGCCTCCCGTGCGCACCCTCGACACATATCAGACTGTCAGTGTGGTTTGACGCCTCCTTCCAAGCCTCATAGACAAGATGCGAGAAACACGAACAGCAGCTTTCTTGGTCCATGAAGTTCTGCAACCATTCATAGATAGCAGCCAGCACGTGAGCCAAGCTTTGGCGCGTCCAGATCGGCGCTAGATGGTGAATTCAATGCGTCACAACATTGACGCGCCGTCATCACCATTGCTATCGCACGGTCGCCGCTCGTACCGCTCCAGTCGCGCACACCCTCGCTCGACTGCGCCCACACTTCATCCTCGTGCAGAATATCCACTGACCACCTGCGACAATGCCTCGCCCGCCCAGAGCAAAAGTCGCGTCGCGCGTCGCGAAGCTGAGCAAACCGAAAGCCGCCCCCGCGGCCAAACAGCAAGCGAAACCCATTCCAGCGCAAACCAAGAAAATCAACGAAACGGTCAACAGCTTCAGCGAAGACAGCGATGGCCTCGTCACCAGGACCAGATCGACGCGATCGCAGAGGAAGATGCCTTGGGAGAAGACACCAGAGATGCACGACGAAGCTGAGCTCACAATGACCGGCGCTCTGCCAGCAGACGAACAAGAATTCCCTGCCTCATCAAGCAGAATCTGCACCCCGCCTTCAAATTCATCGAAACGAGCGCGGACAACGAGGAGCAGCGCGAGGAAGTCGATGGGGAAAGCATCACCAGCTGTGACTGCAGCGGCACCAGAGGACCCGCAAGCTGAAAGTCCACATATAGAAGAGGACAGTGGATTTGGCGATCTGACCTTCTCATCGCTCGGTTCAAATTCTCCAGCTCATGGCACACGCCCACCGTCCGCTATCAAGGTCGGCGGGACGCCTGCACACGAACAGTCGATACTGGCCTTGACCAACTTCAAGCGGAGAGCGCGACAGCCAAGTTTGCTGCGCATGGTGCAGCAGACGACAGACGTCGAGGATAACGACGATGAAAATCCGGACAATACCGACAACTTCGACTTTGACGACTTCCTCCCACACGCCGAATCAACCCCACTCAACGTGCGAAGAAATGCGCCCGAGGAAGAAACTCGAAATGATAGTGGCACCCACGTCTCAAGCTCCGGTTCCCGTGGTACAAAGCGCAAATTGTCGCCGGTAGTTCAAGTTCCACAGTCGTCACCCCCGGGCACTCCACAATCCGGAAGGGACATCGAGTCGGAAAGGACCCCTTCTCCCAGCCTACCGGAAGTTCTACAGTCGCATGAAGAAGTCGTCGAGCAACCCCAGGAGGACCAGGAGCCTATGAGCGAAACATTGGCGCCTCCCATGTCAAGCAGCCCATTACGCGAAATGTCGAAATCCCCGCCATCGCCAGTACAACCGCGACCACGCCGAAAAGGACGTCGCGCGAAGACACCTGTAAGCGACGAGGAGTCTGAAGGCGAAGAGACGGAAACACCAGCGAAGGCCAAGAGGGTGAATAAAAAGAAGACGGACCAAAGTATTTCGACTGCCCAACTTAAAGGACTGTTACCTCGTCGACGCAATCGCCTTCGTGATCGTGACGAGTTCGATGTTGAGTCTTCAGAAGACGTTGGGCAAATTGATTCTGATCAAGACGAATTACAGATGCCCGGGCGCAGGGTCTGCCAACGCCAGGGAGCAGGAAAGCTATCGTCACCAAAGGCAGCAAAGAAAGCCGCGCGAGGGACGAAGGCGGCACCAGCAAAAGTAACGAAAGCGGCACAGAAAGCAAGTAGGACCTACAGCCGGAGGATTTCTTCCGACAAGGAAAATCACACTGGGGCTCAGAATAAAGCAGAGACGACCGCAGAATCTACAATCGAGCAGTCGGAGAAGCTGGCTGCTATAAGAAAGAAGTTTGAAGAGGTTGATGCTTTTGAGCTGGAGTTTGAAGAAGTGGATCCGACGACCAGCTCGAGCCCATTTCGATAACCTACAGGGCCCCGCGTCCACTTCGTATCATGTCTTTGAGGTGGCACTTTGCTTGTTCCTGTGTTCTTCGCGTTATGACAACTAATGATTGCTTCTGCGGGTTCCATGTACAAAATAGCGCGGCGTTTGCTTTCTGCGTAGCTACAGACGAACACATGTAAGGATTGGCTATGTTCTATTTAGCATGTAGCATTCGTACCCGTCTTCCAAACTCCTTGAATGGAGTTCCTGTTTCGTGCTCGAATTGTTCCGGAGGCCGCATGAGAGGGAGCTAGTCGTTATCTGTCCTTATCGTCGCACAGCAGTTCCAGATTGCTTGGGGATGCGGTGAGAGTCAAGCAGCAGCAATTACTTACGTATCTAAATCATCTGGACGCAGTGAAAGTCTTCCTAGTGACTTGGCATGGCACGTTCTGGCGGTTGGCGGCACAGTGCACGGCCTTATTTGATTGAAGGGGTCCAGGTCCAGTTGTGTTACGTAGCTTCCACAGTTACCTTCCCCCAGCTCAGCTATTGAAGCTTCACGACATGCCGGCATCCACGCACACATAGCACTTCCGCTTCGGTCCTGACATCCGCGCAATGTTTCTATAACCCCATGTCATGCAGCTTCCCGACCATTCCAATCACTTGGCTTATGCAGCACCACCCTTGCCCACTCCGCCTGGCGTCCGCATGCCATGAACCCCTCCAATGGCTCCTCACTGTCCACCTCCAAGAGCAGCTCGACGTTACGGCCGCGAGCGAAGAGGCTAATCTCGGTAGAAGATGACATCTATGCGACGGACGGCAGCGACAGTGGCCCCAGTAGGGGGACCTCGAGACTAGGCTCGAGAAATGCATCTCCTGGCCCCAATGCCAACGCGGGCGGTGCTTCCTCCTCACGTCTCCATGTCACTTCCACACCCTTGTCTGCCTTCCAGACATCTTCCGGGGCACAGGCGCTGAAATCGCCTTCACAAACATTGTCTGGGCTATGGGGAAACTCATGGTCGGCAATCCAGGGCATCGCAGCGACCGTCATGGCCAATGACGATACCTCCAGAGATGCTGCTGGCGCACGCAGACGGAAACCCGGCCATGGACGACGCACCTCTACAAGCGCACCTCCACCAAAGCACTGGGGCCCCGCAGGCGCTGGCTCGCATGTGGGAGCTGGAACACATGAGGAAAGAGAGGCCATGGTCCGGGCAATGAAGCGTAGAGACCTCTTGACCGCCGACGAACATCTAGTGCCAGACTCCGTAGGCCGCATCAAGCGCAGAAATTCCGATGAACGAATAAGCATTTCCGCACCTCCCGGCGAGAATGACGACCGAGATGCACTCGTCTACATCCATCACGTCCGACCGCAGGACACGCTAGCCGGGCTCAGCATAAAGTACAACTGTCAGCAAGCCGTGCTGCGCAAGGCCAATCGCATGTGGCCAAATGACAGCATACAAATCAAAAAGCAGGTGGTGCTGCCGGTAGACGCTTGTGGTGTCAAAGGACGGCCAGTGCAGGGGCCAGATGCTCTTCCTGCCGAGGACCTGCTGTTGGGTGAATATGGCGATAGTTCAAGCAGCAAGGACCCGGCTGCGAACACACGGGGCCTTCCAAATGGCTGGAACACACCAAAGCAAAAGGATCAAGAGACCACTTCCGTTCTTTCATCTGATACAGAATCACCGTGGAAACATGATTCCTGGGTCTTGCTTCCCAATGACAAACAGCCAACAGAGATTGGCCGTATGCCACGTAGAGCACTAGGCTTCTTTCCACCCGCGCGGCGGAAGTCCGCCGCCTATTCAGACGCCTCAACACCCCGAGCATCCGTCGATCTACCTCGTTCCTCTACTTCTACAAACCCCATCACAAGCTCGCCCTCGCAATCGGTCCGGCCACGAGCGTCTAGCAACCTCTCTTCTGTTTCGGCCCACAGCCGCCAAAGAAGTACATCAGGCAAGGCATGGGGTTTACATGGCCCTGGAGGTGTGGGTACAATGGGCAGGAATGTGCGGAGCCCAGGACCTGCACAAGACGGTTTGAACAAGAAGTTTGCCCAATACCTGCCAAGCATGGCGCCGCCACCTGGGCAAGAATACTTCACTCCTTGGGCGCCCAGCTTACTGGATGCGGGTACAGGAACATCAAGTTCACACGGCTCCGGGGCTATTACACCGCTGAATGGATCTGGCTTGGATTTTCAGGAACTTGGAGGTGCGATAGAAGGTTGGGTGAGGAAAGTTGGTACACAAGCGCAAAAGCTTCTGAATGAGCCGGGCACACCGGGACAGGGTAAAAGATCTGCTGTACCAGTCATTGGGTCAGTTGGTGGTGATCTAAGTGATCTCATAGAGCTTCGAGACGATGCTTTCGAGATTGGGGACGACGAACGTGACAGGGGAAGGTCGCGAGCAGATGAGACCCTCGCGTCAACAAGCGAGCGTTCGGTGTCCAAACCTGCACAGCAGTATCAATCTGCCAGGCCAGACATTAATCTCGTGCTCAGAGATAGAACACGAAAGAGTGAGGGAAGCAAGAAAGATTAAGTGTGTTCAAGCAGCTTCGGGGTTGGAATCGGAGTTTACAGCTGCATGCACAAGAGCCTGACAGCTTGGGGAAATATCGAAGCGTTCTTGTATAAGTTCTGGATAATTCCAATACAATGATTGCATATCAGATTGTTCATCTCACTGCATTTAGTAGTCTTCCAAGTTATCTTCAACTCGATCCCGGTGCGATTGTGGCACACAAGCGATCTGGCAAACTTACTGCGACGGTCTACATCGGATTGTGTTGCCGAACACCGTGCGCCTCCACAGACACGCACTGGGGCTAGAACGGTATGCGGCCCTGATACGTCCGCACGTGCACATAACAATTTCGACTCTTCGCAACGGGGCACTGACAAACGTGGGTACCTCTAGATGTTGGTCAAAAGTGTATTAGGCAGGTCGATTGTTCCGCTGCGGCATCGATCGGCATTCGAAGCTACTCCACTCCGACTTCCAGCTCGATACCTCACCACGCGATCAACTGGTCACGGCCTCTCCGCCGCACACCGGGTAGTAGGAACCACAACACAAGAACTACAACACACAACTTACTGGTGCCGAACAAAAGACCTCGCCACCTTCCCAGTGCAGAAAGCGACAAGGATAGCTCGCTCCCTCGCCACAATGCATCGCTCCCCCGCAGCCATGCTGACAAAACCCATGACGGACCCGAATATCGAGATCCGCACACCCCGGGATCCGAATACGTTGTCCAATTACCACAATTTTGTCACGAGACATACGAGCGTGGATTTCGATATTGATTTCCAGCGCAAAAGGCTGTTTGGGAGTGTGGTGTTGAGACTGGAATGCTTGACTGACGAGGATGTTAGAGAGGTGGTGTTGGATTCTAGGTATGTTTAAACAATCTCTGAGATGTTTATGGGTTGCAAAGATTGCTGACAACTTCTAGCTTCCTAGACATCTCCGTTGTAGAGGTCGAGGGCAGGAGCGTCAAATTCAACGTTGGCGACCGTGTAGAACCTTACGGAAGTCCGCTGTCCATCACGCTTCCCTCCAAGGTACCAAAGGGCAAGACGGTCGATGTAGAGATCAAGGTTGCCACTACCGACAAGTGCACCGCACTACAGTGGATGACACCCGCTCAAACATCGAACAAAAAGCATCCGTACATGTTCTCGCAGTGCCAGGCGATTCATGCACGATCTGTCTTTCCTTGCCAGGACACGCCAGATGTCAAGTCAACCTTCAGCTTTGCTCTACGCTCGCCACTACCGGTCCTTGCTTCGGGTTTACCAACAGGCGCAAGTGACTACCAGCCACCTAAGAAGGATGGTGGGAGTGGTACTATGAAGTACACATTCGAGCAGAATGTTCCAATGACTGTCTATCTCTTCGCCGTCGCAAGTGGTGATCTAGCATGCGCTAGCATTGGCCCGCGCAGCACAGTCTGGTCCGGTCCTGAAGAACTTCTCAAATGCAAGGATGAGCTTGACGGGGAAATCGAACCCTTTATGAAGGCTCTTGAATCCATCGTCTCGCCCACTTACCAATGGGGCCAATACAACGTACTCATCCTGCCTCCATCCTTCCCATACGGAGGTATGGAGAACCCCGTCTGGACCTATGCCACTCCCTCCATCATCTCAGGCGATAAGCAAAACGTCGATGTCATTGCTCACGAGCTGTCGCACTCATGGTCCGGCAACCTCGTTAGTGCAGCGAGCTGGGAACACTTCTGGCTGAATGAAGGTTGGACCACGTACTTGGAGCGCAGAATTGCGGCTGCTCTTCATGGAGAAGCCCATCGTCATTTCTCTGCCATCATCGGGTGGAAAGCACTTGAGCAGAGCATCGAAAACTACGGCAAAGATCACCCTTACACCAAGCTAGTATTAGACCTCAAAGGCCAAGATCCAGATGACGCATTCTCTTCCATCCCTTACGAAAAGGGCTTCCACGCTCTGTACCAGTTCGAGCTCCTGCTTGGGAAAAGCAAGTGGGATTCTTTCATCCCGCACTACTTTGACACCTTCAAGTTCAAGAGTGTGGACAGCTACGACTTCAAGAGCTGCCTGTTAGAATTCTTCGAAAAAGACGCAGAGTGCAAATCCAAACTCGATAACTTCGACTGGGACAAGCTCTTCTACGCTCCCGGCTACCCCGTCAAGCCAGACTTTGACCAGACCATGGTGAAGAGCTGCTATGAGCTAGCGGACAAATGGGAAGCCCTAGTCTCCGGCTCCTTCGACTCGAGCGACTTCACGCCTAAAGCGTCCGACATTTCAGGTTGGGTGTCGAACCAATCCGTCGTTTTCCTCGAGCGTCTGCAATCCTTTGCTAGCAAGTTTTCCGCGGAAAACGTGCATTTACTCGGTGCGACGTATGGCTACGACAGCACGCAGAACATCGAGGTGCTGTCGCGATACCTAAGCATCGGGCTCATGGCCAAGGCAACAGAGTCGTATCAGCCAGCGGCGCAGCTGCTGGGCCAGATTGGCCGCATGAAGTTTGTGAGGCCCATGTTTAGGCTGCTGAATGAGGCGGATCGCGAATTGGCGGTTGCCACGTTTGAGAAGAATAGGGAATTTTATCATCCAATCTGTAGACAGATGGTTGAGAAGGATTTGTTTGGGGAGGAGAAGAAGTAAAAGCTGGATACAAGCAATGTAGGATGGGAAAAAACGTTCCAAATACAACAATAATCGACATGTGATATCCAAAGAAAAATCTTCATAGACATTCCTGGAGTAGCTAAACTCCTGCGTTCAGAGCTTCCGTTGTTCAAACGTATCGTAATAGCGTAATGCTTAGCTCAGCTAACGATTTAGCATCAACAAACCTCATGATGCGCTCACCATAACAACACACACCCTCGGTCTAACCACCGAAACTCACGCCTAGCCCTCGGTGCCAGTTGCCCGAGAAAAAGGGTACCGTACCTCTCGCCATCATCTCTCGCGTCGATGCACACCCGAGCCCTGCCCCCCATCGGCATACCCAAAGCAGAACTCCCGGTCCCCGCATCCGCTTAATCAGAGAGCTTCTGTATCACCCACGAGTTGTGCTGTGGCGTGTGAATTAACCCCTCATTCAACCGAACGAAGCAACCCCCCTCCTCTCCATTCCGTTTTACCCCAATCCCGTCTCCTCCGCATTACCCATTCCGCCCTACGCCACCTCAAGCCGTCGTATATAAAGCGCGCCTGCGCCGGCCAAAGGTGGAAAGATGGCACCATCACCTAAACGCGCGCTTTTCTCGCTCAACCTAGATACCGACGCCGACCACGTGTACCAGAAAGTGGAAGACCATAGTAAGACAAATAAAGATCGGGTTAGAGTGCTTGAGAGCAAAGGGCCTGTGAGTGGGCACACGGATTTGCGGTATATTACGCGGCCGTTTGAGAAGACGGTGAATCGGGCTGTTGACTCGGTAGTTGACGGGAGAGGGAAGAGTGTTAAGAGTAGAGAGGGGGAGATTAGGTATTCGACGAGTAGTACGACGACGAGAAGGAGTGGTGGTTTGAGAGGGAATTTAAGAGAAGATAGTGACTCGGAATCAGACAATAAGCAAGAGAAGAGGAGCCTTTTAAACATTGTTAGTAAGATTAAGACAAGGGAGATTGAGAAAAAGTACGATACATCGGAGTTGTAGCGAACATCACCCCCAAGGAACGCGAGAAAACAAAAAAAAAGAGCGACAAGGACAAACGAAGGCAACTTTTCACTTGGTGGAAGACAGAAAAGGAAACATATACATCCTTCCATTCCACACCACACATACCTACATACGTCCAACCATGACGGAACCAACTCGTTCCCCCCTCCGCATAGCCATTGGCAGCGACGACGCGGGCGTATCCTACAAAAGCAGACTCGTGGCCGACCTCGAAGCCAATCCGCTCATCGCCTCGGTAACCGACGTGGGCGTCGCCAGCCCCAGCGACAAAACAGCGTACCCGCACATTGCCATGACGGCCGCCCGCCTCGTCGCCTCGGGCGCCGCCGACCGCGCTCTCCTCATCTGCGGGACGGGCCTCGGCGTCGCCATCTCGGCAAACAAGGTCCCTGGCATTCGTGCCGTTACCGCTCATGATAGCTTCAGTGTCGAGAGAGCCGTGCTGAGTAATGATGCCCAGGTACTTTGTATGGGCGAGCGCGTCGTCGGCATCGAACTTGCGAGACGCCTTGTGAGGGAGTGGGTCCAGTATCGCTTTGACAAGGGCAGTGCGAGTGCGAACAAGGTTAAAGCTATCATGGAGATTGAGAGGGAGGGGGTAAAAGGGTTGGTGGCGGAGCAGGGGGGAGCAGGGTGTTGATGGGTGCTGGTTGGTGGTGGTATACAGATGTGTTGTGTAGAAGAGATGAAAGAGCGAGAGGAGGTGAAGGTGTTTCCAACATCTTCTAGTGATGCAAGCTATGGAGTTCATCACTATAATCTTCTAGTGTTATACTTTCTTTTGTTTGCGTTCATGGTTGTTGGACTAGTTCAATCTGATTCTGTGTATTTGAATGGAATAGAAAATGAGTTTTTTTCTTTCTTTTTCACTTGGGGGAGAAATAGACTGAACGTAGGCAGCCAGCTTGTTGTACACTTTATGTCTGAACACGACTGAGGCTGTGTGCGCTCAAAAAAGACATACACACAAGTTCTCCAAGCACGCAGACTTTCCCTTGTCCTTTGCTAATAAACGAACCATGTCTTCACGATCCAAACGCCCAAATATCCTTTTTATATCCCTCTGTCAAGTCCTTATCCTCGCCATATCTCTCCTGCCACATGGTGAACCCACCTTGTAGCACAACCACCTTTTGCTTCTTTCCCTCGGCACTCTTTTGTACCCCAGCATCCGCGCGCTCCTTCTCCACGCCTTCACCCTCCTCCTTGACCACCCCTTTAGACACCACCTCACTTGCACTCCCCACGTCCAACCTCTCCTTCTCGCGCATATATCTCAGCGCCGCACTCGGTCCCCGCTGCTGACTCAACGCGCAGTGAAACACAACCGTATCTTTATCTTTCAACGTGCGCAGCAGCTCTGGTATCTTGTAATCGAGCTGGCTGCTAGGCACCCATGTGGAGCCGCGGATGTGGCCGCCGATATGGTCGCTGTCGCGGACGTCGATGATGGCTGTGCCGCTGGGTAGGCGACGTGCAGTGGCGGTGGTGTCTGTAGGTGAAGAAGACGAGGGTGTAAACGTTGAAGCGAGGGATTCTCGCGTCATGTACTCGACGTCTGAGATGGATATCGTTGACATGGCAGCGGATCTTGTAGTAGAGCAGTCGTAGCGGGTGTAGCGTGGGCGAAGGGAAGCGGGGTGAGAGGGCAAGGATTGCGTTGCGCCGTCGTGGTTGCGTGCGTGTGGCAAGGAAGCACGAGGGAATGGAAATTTGATGGGAGCCAGTTCGTTTCTTATTGTTCTCTTGTAGGAAAGTTGAGTGAACGCAAGATATCCAACCTCGTTCTTATTGTTTTAGTGTGTTTGTGTGTGTGTGTGTGTGTATGCGCCCCGAGGATGGTCGTGGGGGGTTTTTTGCGCTTCAAGATTGCGCTGCTGGCGTCTGACCTGTGATGTTGTTGGAGGGGTGGTGGGGTAATTAGTGAACGCGCGGGGAGCTGTGGCGCGTCGACACGTGTGGAAGCTGTACGCCAATCAGAAGGCTAACATATTAGTAACAAGAGCATTGTCAGATATGTACTTGAGAATGAAAAAAAAGGCCATTAGTGGCGCGTCTACATCTCCCGAGAGTGGCACACTTCGATCCGGTGATGGGGAATCAGCAATGTGGTTTAGATTTGTAAGAGCGACGTCAGATTCCCATGCTCATAATAGTACAGTCAGGAAAACTACTGCTCATTCAACACCGGAAAAATAGAGGTATAGTACACACAAACACATCTGATACACCAAATCAAAACGCCAAAAAATGCTTCTCAAAGAACTCTTCCCTCTTGAGAGCTCAATCATGCTTTGCGCCACCAAAGTTGCCGTTCCCAAGGCCGCCCAACAATCCATCCTTCTCCCCCAACTGAAAGTAAGCTCCCGTACTACCGAATTGCCACCTTCTCCTGGACTTGCCCAGCAGCGTGAGTGCGGTGAAGAAGCCTACAAACAGGCCCAGGGAGATGAAAGGATGATTGCCGACGAAGCGGTGGATAGACAGATACATGCGCATGATGCGTCCAGTGGTGGACTTGGGTGTGATTCTGGGAGGGTTAGCAGTGACCATCTTGATGGTTTCGAGAATCGCAGCGCGGGAAAGGCGGATAGGTTCGCCGGAAACGGTGCTGTCCCAGTAGCGGCGGTTCTATCTTGGTTAGTAAAGGAAAGTGCAAAGTCACAGTTGAGGGCTCTTACATCTTCATCATTAATGATGACACTCTCGCCATCTTTGACGTCAACGCCGTATGTGGTCTTGATCCAGCGCTCCCAGAAAACACCGTCGACCCAGGCGAAGGCTACCTGAGTACGCTCAATCTCGTCCATGTTGATACGGATGGTCTTGGCATTCATGAGTGCGCGCTCATCGTCTTTGTCTTCTGCTTCTTCGATGCGGAGTTGCTTGGCGTCGCGGAGCTCTTGTCGCTCGAGCTGATATACTGTTTCCTGCTTGTCGATCCACTCCAACGCCGCGCTCTTCAGTTCGCGCTTGGAAAGAATGAGTTCATCGGAGCGATCCCGGCTCAGTATGCCTAGAACGACAATTTTGCCGTTCATAATCTCATGGGCGTTCAGAGACGTCATTTCCGGGACGATTGGCAGCCAGACGGACTTCATCCAGGTAAGCACTTTCTTGACGTCGCGCATCTCAAAGGGCGTCCGAGGTGGGTAGTAGGTAGGCTTTCCATCCCTTGCAACCATCAACCGTGGCCAGGTAGAGATCTTGAAACGCTCAAATAGTTCCTTGTCGTTTGTCTTGACCAACTTGGCATGTCCGACCAGACTGAGTGGAAGCCGCTCAAGCGCCTGGAAGTCCTCGGAAGTGGTGGCGTGGTCATAGAAGTAGGTGAAGATTACTTCCTCCGTCTCTTCCATCTTCTTGAACTCTTCTGCGTTCACGTCTGGCACGCCCGCGTCAATAGACGATGCCTTCTCAGCATAGTCAAGTAAGTCGCCTAAGCCGCGGAGGCCCTGGTACTCAATGCGCTCGCCTCCACGGAAGAAGAGCATAGTAGGGTAGCCTCGAACATGTGCTGCTTTGCACACAGCCTTCTCCACATCGCAGTTGACCTCGCCGATATTGAGTTTTCCCTGCATCTGGCGTGCAAGGTTTGCCCAGGTGGGCGCGAGAGCCTGGCAGTGGTGGCACCAAGGCGCGTAGAACTTGATAAACCAAGGGTCCAGTGTGCTTGTGACGAGCTTCTCGAATTTGTCCGCGGTAAGCGGCTCGACGACGCCAGAAGGGTTCGCGTTTGAGGTAGGTTTGACCTGGGCGGGGGCGGGCTTGGTTGCCTCTACGAGGATGGGGTCTGAAGTTCCCCTTGGGCCTGCGGCTGTGACTGCAGCCTTGTTGTCGTCGGCCTCCTCCTTCTCCTTCTTCTCACCTTGCACGACCTCTTCAACATCAGGGCCAGTCTTTACGGATGTAGCACCGACCTTTGGGAGCTTGGGGCCGCCTTCCTTCCGCGTGCCAGGTCGAATGGTCTCTAGGAGTGCCTCTACCCATTCGCTCAGTGGCTTCAATTCCTTGGAGCCAATTTCTCTCTTCTTCTCTTCCCCGTCTTGGATGTAGAGCATTGTAGGGTAGCTCATTACGTTGCGTGCTTTACAGAGGTCGGCGTAGGCGATGCAGTCGACCTTGGCAAACTTGAAGTCATAGTATCGCGTAAAGGTGTTTAGGGAGTCGCCTTCGGAATCTTCTTTGGATAGGAAGGGTTTCGAGGTGTAGTAGAATTCGTATGCGGTTTGGTAGATGGGCTTGAAGTGCATGCAGTGGCCGCAGTAGGGCGAGAAGAACTCGACTATCCTGGGTCATTGTCAGCGCAGTCCTTGGCATACACAAGTGTCGGTCTCTCTTCACCAGTTTCCCTTGCTCGTCTCCGGGTCCAGAGTGTCCGGCGTCAGCTCGATCATGGGCGGCACTGTCTCGCCATTGAAAACTGTGTCTGGCGTCTTTTCTTCCCAGTCATCGCCTTTGGTGGTTGCCTTGGCTGCTGGAGTGTCTGCGGCAAGCGTTGAGGCAAGCGTCGCCAGCGACAGCAGAGAGTAGAATATGGAGCGCATCGCGACGGGGGCAAAAGGTTGCCCGTGGGAGGGAGGCTCCTCGATTGAGGTGGTGCAGTGCTTCCGGGCAGAGCGAGTGGCGGTCCCTACTGAATCAGCAGCAAGTGTAGCTATCACCGTCTTGCCAAAGCGTGGTGGTGGGGTTGTCGCTCAGGTGTCGAGTAACCGTGTCTCCAGGGCGCATTGTCCCTGGACGCTGGACGCTTACGACGACCAGGCATCGATGGCCGCTCCGGCTCCACATGGCTTGGCAAGTGCCGCTTCGTCCTGGCGGCATCATCAACTGCAAGCTACCCATTGCGCCGCGACCCCACATTCACCACTCCCGCAACCATGAGGGCAGCCTTCCGCCTCCTTGCCAGCGTCAAGCCCGGCCAGTTCCTTGAAGCCGGCACCCCCACCGGGCTCACAGGGCTCCTCACCCACCCGTCGCCGCGATCATCACTGCTCTACCACTACAACGCGACCCTCGACAAGCTCAAACAGATCCCCGAGTCATCGGTATACCGCCAGTCCACCGAAGCCCTCACCAGGCACCGCCTGTCCATTGTCGAGCAATCTACACCCGCGGGATGGAAGGAATGGGAGGACAAGATCAAGCTGCTAATCAGCGCGGACCCAGACAATTACCACACCATCGAGACCACGGGCGGACAGACTGTGTTTTTGCCACCGCAGGATGAGGTAGACGTGCGATCCAAGTCGGCCGAGTGGGATGGCGAGCAGGTGCAGTCCTTCCCCGAGGGCATTCGCTCGTCCAAGGAGCGGTTACCCCACGCCCAAAAGATGAAGGGCGACGTTGAGTACACGCCCGAGCGTGCCGTCACCAACACCAAGTTCGAGCCGGAGCCCCAGTACACTGCTGAAGCGTATGTCAGACGCATAACATGTCGCATTGGGCTCTAGCTAACAACTGCAGCATCTCGGATCTGGAAAGCAGGATTGGCGCAGGTCTTATCGAGGAAGTCATCCAGGTTGCTGAGGGCGAGCATAAGCTCGTAGACTCCATGATCAAGGCCAAGGTGTAAGCAATACATGCTTATCTTATAAAGAAACCCACTGACAACGATACAGCTGGGAACCTCTTGAGGAGCAAGCGCCAGAAGGCCAGTGGTCGTACTTTGAGCGCATGACGCACACACCCACCACTCAGAAGCCATAATTGATTACCGCGATACATGTGCTTGTAAATAGTAGAACAAGGAGGTGAACATTTGCAATTCTCGTCGTAGACTTGATCGCCTACATGTCTATCCAGCCCACGTGAAAATCAAATCACTTCGCCTTGTCCTTTCCCGCCATCACTTACTCCTCCTTCCGCCTTCAACGCCTCCGTCCTCAGTTGATTCCTCTTCCCCAAGATCCTTAGCGTATTCTGCTTCTCAATCTCCGCCATGTGTTCCCAATTTGCAATTCGCGACAAGCTGCCATCCTTGTTCACCACCAACGGGCCCAGATGATCCAGCTTTACCGCTTCCCCGCCGACATTCACTTTGGTTGTGTTTGCATCTGCAGCAGTAGGTTCCGGGAGCGAGAGCGGGAGCGGGAGTGATGTCTTGTTCTCTGACGCTGAGTCTGTCTGCTGGTCTTCTTGGAGTGGATTGTGTGGCTTCTGATCAAGTGGGATTGTTGCAGACGACATGGTTATTGTGCGGATTTGCAAGTTTTTGCGCGTTGCGACGGTTGGGCGGAAAATTATAGACGGGTGGATATGCGGGGTTGGAAGGGGTAACCTGGTTAATCTCATAGGATGAGTTGTTTAAGTTTATATATATATTCATATAGAAATGACTGTTTGACTGTTGTGGTTGCTGGGGGTTGCTGGTTGTTGATGGTTTGAGAAGCTTCTGTTGGTATGCTTCTAGAAAGCTCCAATCGGTAGTCCAAGTGTCGGGACCGTTTCTTTACCAGAGGCATGACGTGAGAGGATTGTACCTGCAGTCATATATGCAGTTGGCTCATTGTCACGCTTTTTTGTTTGTTCTCGTACTGGTCAAGCGGGAATGCACGTCTACACCTTCTACGGCTCCGCCACTCTACCACTGTCGTCTCTGCATCCTCCTGTGGTCGCGTGTGGGGGGCCCTATGCGAACGGGGTGCGATCCTATAACAGGGTCTTCGCATTTTTTGTTTTATTTTCGGATATATTGTATGGGACGGGTCCCTAATCTGCAGTTTATCCTACCCCGACATTTGTTCTTTTCCTCTTTGGCATGACCGACTTTCGCTGTATCGCAGCTCTGTGCATGCACCACCTTCTACGTGGACCATTACATACCGACGACGTCTGAATGGCTCAGTTGTTATCACGTAGGGAAACCGAACACACGTTGATCATCACAGAAAGCATCGCCAGCGCAAGAGAGTGGTCGAGGCAGTTAGCGATTTACCACGACCGCGTACAAGCGCGCGACCCTAGGCAAGTGCGCCAACGACAGCGGCGATGTCGTCAACACACTGTCGTTCTTCTCCCCCCCCCCCCCCCCCCC
>LR132347.1:0-29468 GCA_900634815.1 Paradendryphiella salina | reverse complement strand
CTTTAGTCTATCTCGCCTTAGTACGGACCGAGCTTAGAGAAGTATAGCCTAACCCCGTGTAACACTCGAGTATTGATATGGACAACTAAAACAAACGGTACGAGACAAATATGGAGTGTATCTTATCATCTAGATACAGTTACTTAGCTCCGTTGGTCAAATGTCCATTTCTCAAAGCCCCATATCCGTTCTTACCCGCTCTCGGAACCTCCACCCGGACGTGGTACGTCCTTCCTTTGGCAATATCTTCAATGACATTACCATCCATATGATGACCATCAACCGTGACCTTGACACCATTCGTATCTCCCCTCGTGACCTGCACGTCAAACACTGCCCCTCTAAACTCTCGCCTGACTTTCATGTTTTCCCAACTGCTTGGCATCTTCGGCTCGACCCTGAGCCCTTTTCTAACGCCTCGCAGGCCACACAGCCCCTCAATAAAACATCTGTACACCCAGCTGACAGTCCCAGTGTTGAAAAGCTGGCTTGAGCGTCCTGCCGTACGGTCCAGATGTTGGATGCCGTGCCCGCCACGGTAGTAGTTGGGAATGAAAATTGGAAGCTGGCCGCGACGAATTAGGTCCTGTTCATCCGGGCCAGGGATCATAGCACGCAGGGTGTTATATGCACGGTCGACGTCATTGATGGTGTACAGCGCCCAAGCGTAGAATGCCCCTGCGTGGTTGTAGACGGATCCATTCTCGCCTTGCCCAGGGTACTTTTGTGTTACCCTCCCTACATCCTCACGCATCGCTGTGAATGGTGGCCCGAACATGACGACGCCGTAGGGCGTGGTCAGCTGCTCATCGACCTGGGGTAACATTTTTGCGATCTGCTCTGGTGAGGCAGCACCACCAAGGATAGACCATGCCTGCGGGTTTAGCCAGATGCGACCCTCATTGTCGTCTTTGATTCCAAAAGTGACGTTATCATCGGTAATACCGCGTGCGTACCAATCGCCATCCCAGAGGTGCTCATTCGCGGACTCATTTACCTGATCAGCACCAGTGCGGTATTTCTTCGCGACATCGGGTTTGTCGGCATCCTCGCAAATCTGCGCCCAGAGGTTCGCGGCGTAGGCAGTTGCTACGGTAAGCCATCCTGATACGCCAATACCTTTCGGACCGACCATGTTCATAGGGTCACACCAATCACCTTGCGCAATGTACGATAGGCCCCGATCATCGCGTGCGTTGGACGATAGGAGCCAATCCATGGCGCGGCTGAAGCGCTCGAAAACCGTATAAGTGTCGCCGTACATGCTGCTGACCTTTTCATCCAGAAGCGCGTAGTCACCAGTCTCGTTTAGGTAGATCTCGAGCGCAATTGGCAACCATACACAGTGATCAGTGTGCGGGATCTGGTTGATGTACTTCAAAACCGCGCCTTTCGTGAGTAGAATCCCGTCTGGCATCGAGCCATTCTTTTCCTGCTGGCCCACGGCGGTCAGAATTGCTTTTCGAGCAACTTCCGGCTTGATGAAGCTCATTCCCATGTTGTCCTGCAGATAATTTCGCGTCTGGGGATCGGTCGTCAGACGATTCACGTCACCATGATAGTACAATTGCCGTGGCAACCAGTTGTTGACTAGATTATCGAGGCTCTTATCCGGTGTTTCAAGGCGGATACAGCCGCTTCCTCGTTTGATGTAATCTTCGTAGTCCTTGGAGGCCTGAGCAAATGCCACCTTACTGAGATACTTGTTGCGCATCTCTAGGATCTCTGCTTCGTCATACGCTGGCCCGAAGAGAAATCGGTACTCCTTGCTTTCCTTCTCCTTCAGGCTAGCTCTGTATTGCACAGCTGCGGTAGGAGTCTCGTAACGAGCATCGCTGTTTGATAGCTGCGAACTCGTTACTGAGGACGGTGCTGGCAAGCCGCCCTCGCCCTCGAAAGCTTCTTGTTTGGCTTCCCAGGCTACTGGCGGTGTTTCGCACAGGAAGTACGTCTTATCCTTGAGGTACTTCGTCTTGGGGTAGTCTTCTGCTTTTTGGTACGGGGTCTTACAGCTGCCAACGACACCCCCAACTTTTTCATTCCACGCCGCCTCTTGATTCATCCAGGACATGTAACCGAAGGGAAAGTAAGGGTAGATACTAATGCTTCGGTCACGACGAGAAATGTTGGTAACTTTGATACTCCATAGCTCAGCCACGTCGTCTGTAGGAAGCAGGAAGATCATTTCCACCCGAATGCCAGATTTTTCCACGGCCCATTTGATGTCGCTCTTGCCAACATCAAAAGTGAACCGATCCGGTTTTGCTCTTACTGGCTCGTATGGCGCTGAAAATATCTCGCCGCTTTCTTCATCTTTAACGTAAACAAAGCGGCCTGGATGATGGGCGTAGTAGTTCTGCTCCGGTTGCATGAAGGTCTTCGCTTCGAGATTTGGTGCGTAGGCGTATTTGGCAGGCTCAGGCTGCATGTACTGTGCAGTCGCGAATCCGCGGCAAGTGACTTGAATCATCATACGTTGATTCCAAAGAAACGCACCAGCTTTGGGCATCTCCGTCGGACTGGTGAGCTCGTATCTTTGGCCATCTTCTGTTGGTTGTAACATGACTGGGAGTGTGGGCATAATAGTTGTTTATGATGGCCACGACGGTCCTTTATACTGCTGAAGGCTAGCTAGATATACAAGACGCATGAGCTAACACGGCTTAGCAGGCATAGCTTACTGTGTTCAGTGATATGGAAGGATATAAGTGGAGCGCGGGCAGCGATGCAGGATGAAATCGCGTGACAAGCACAAGAGTCTTGGCTTCCCTGCCGACTTGGTCAACGACGTGAAAAGGAGGCTTTATCTTGATCAATTAAGACCGGCGGAAAGTGCAAGGAGGTCGTCGGTATTCCAATCACAGGGTATAGGAGGAAGAAAAGAAAAGTTGGAAAAGGCCCTAGAAACGAAAGCCCAATCGGCGTAGATGTCACATAGAGAACAACGAAGGATCTCGCAAACCCCACCTGTCCCTTGACAGTTCATATAAGGTTCGCAGTACAATAAGCCGCACCGCGTGGGGCTAAGCGAATGGCGGTGTGGGGTTCAGCCTGAAAAGGGTGCAATGTAAGCGCGGAGGCGGTTATCCGGTCCGCAACGCCTTTAGCCAACCCGTGGCAATACTCAAATCTCAACGCATCAACAGAAGAGAATACAATGGGCATCTCCGGCTTTCGCCAAACGCCCGCTTGCGCATTCCTGCGATCCGATGTACGTATGTGTGGAACGGTGACGCATGGATTGAAAAACTGTTGGCGGCATGTGCGCCCATGTGCGCCCAAGTGCGTACTGCGTCGTGTCAGCTCCTAATGGTGATGGTAACGGGTGGCGTCTCGAAATTGTGCCGTCTCGGTGCCGAAGTCCGTAGGAATGATATCCACACACACAATAATCTCGCGCAAGACTCGTTGGGAAATTCTCCATTCTAAACATCGGGGGCATTGTAACGCTATAGTGCGGATTGGGTATCGACGATCTTGACATTTCAGCATCCTCGGTGATTGAGCTCATGGTCTCCCCTCACGTCGTTGATCGAGACGGACTGCAAGAGAACATGTATCACCAAATACAGTGTGGGGAAATCTTCTGACCGGCCATAATGATGGCTGTCCGGCCCAGTGCATAGCTTTCAGCTCATGAAGAGGAGTGGAAAGCAAACGGGGAGGCCTTCACGATTATAAAAATACCTCTAGACAGCAGTCCCATGCGGGCCCGTTTTAGTCCGATCTTTGTTAGTTCCCTCCGGCGTTGTTGCCTTGCTCGATCTCTTCGTGATCTTGACATGATTACTAGTCTCGGGGAACGCTTTTCTCTCACTGGCGCTGGAGTTTGAATTTTTCTCCCACCATGAAGCAGCGGAAGCGACACCTTTTCGCCAGTACTGTACTGTCCAATCCCCGTCGGCGCAGATATAGGGTCGTGTGCCTCCTCGTCTGTAAACAGCTCGTAGATACTGCCGCTTACATGCCCAGGCTGTGAGTATGATGCAATCTGAAATGCTGTAGCCTCTTCCTATCAGAAGCCTCATATACCTGGACAACCTGGTCGCTTTTGGAGCTCCTGGCAACCAATTGAGAGCCTTGCGGGAATGCCCCAGCCCAGCTCAGTCCTCCCGAAGGCCCAAGAAAGCCGGCACATTCCGTGTAGGATCAAGCAAACCATGTATGAGCTGAAACGAAACGTCAGTCCCACCGAAGCCGCGCGCCCATCGGTGCTCAACTGTCCCGAAGGCCAGGAACAGGGAGGATGCAACGGCAGGGTAAAGCCGCCAGATAGGCTCATCATCGCCTCACGAACGCCGGGATACTGGAATTGCGAAGCAACTCGTGCCCACCGGGCCCGAGGAACGTTTTTCTTGGGCGTTGCCTTTGTTCAACAGCCATTCATCGGAAGATGGAGGGAGATCCCAGGCTGATGAACCCACAAACGAAGCCCGACGACGACGAATGTGTGATGCCCTCTGGCTATACTGGTTGAGGTCCTGAGAAGTCGCGTGACAGCAACCTGCACGACGAACCAAGTCGCTTGTGTTCAGTCGTGGTTGAACTCAGATGTTAGCATAGTAGCTGCAACGCGATGGTGCCTGTTATGTGCGTGACTTGGGGGGCATAGACGACACGTCTAGGCTTCAACGAGCACGTTCGCGACACATGGCTCCGGCGAAACACAAGCGATGGTATGGATGCCTGCTGCAGGAATGCCGCGGTGATGGAGGAGGAGGAGAGGGGTGACGGCGAAAGCAGCAGCTTCCCTACGCCGTCAAGACGCGCTAATCGCCTAGCGAGCCTTGACTTGGGTTAGCGTGTTCTGCCGGCGCTTGCCGCCAGTTCGAGCACCCTCTTCGCAACACCAATACGCAATTCCGACCCCACCATCATGGCGCCTTCAAGGGGCCCAGCCATGGGCCACGCTCAGCACGTCTTCTCGGCATTCGTCTTCACAACTCGCTATGCGTCTACGCCCAGCCGTGGCTCCGTCTTGCTCCAGACAAACAGGGCAGCATCGCCGTCTCCCACGAAAGCACAGTCGCTTCAGGCTCAGCATGCCTTTTGCAGCCTTCGACCATGGCCGCCGAAGCGCTACATCGGCCAGGGGCACCAGAGGCTGTACTCGTCTTTCACGGAAAAGCTCGCCAACCCCGCCAACAAGCTGCAGAGCTACATTTCTACCAGCAGCGATCCCTATCTCAATCTCTCCATCGAAGACCACATCCTGCGCAAAAGCCCTGCCGATAGCACCGTCCTGTTCTTATATGTAAATCGACCCTGCGTCGTCATCGGGCGCAACCAGAACCCGTGGACCGAGGTCAATCTGGCCATTCTCAACGCCGCTCGTGCGACCAACGACCCCAAGGACAGCGAGCCTCCGGCCATCGGCACCGTACATCTTGTGCGTCGCCGTTCAGGCGGAGGCACTGTCTTCCACGATGAGGGCAACCTCAACTGGAGCGTAACCTGTCCCCGTGCTGACTTCACACGCGACAAGCACGCTGAGATGGTCGTACGCGCACTGCGGAAGCTGGGCATCGAACGTGCCAGAGTCAACGAGAGACACGACATTGTTCTCGACCAGGGCAACGAGAAGCGAGCTTCCGACTCGGCGAACACCCATCGCACCCCCTACACCATCGATCAAGCATCCCTTCCTCGTCCTCTAAAGGTCTCCGGCTCCGCATACAAGCTCACGCGGCAACGGGCCCTCCACCACGCAACAACTTTGCTCAGCTCTCCGAACTTGCATATTATACCACACTATCTGCACTCTCCAGCCAAGAATGTCATTCGAGCTCAGGGCGTCGAGAGCGTCAGCTCACCCGTGTCCAACATCGGATTGGACGTTGAGGCATTCCAGCACCGCCTGCAAGAAGAGTTCGCAGTCATGTATGCTGGACTGGGATCGCCCAGCATAGTGGGAACCGTTGGCGACGAGTTTTTGGATATACCGGACATTCGCAAAGGTTACGACGAGCTGCAGGTGCGTTGAAGCTTTGCGCTTCCTCACTCTTGATACTGACAGCCACAGACTGAAGAATGGATATGGTCTCAGACTCCAGCATTTAGCCTCGTGCTTGATTCCAAAGACGACATCGGCATCGAGATCAAAGTGCATCACGGCGTGATCAAAAGTCTGGACTTCGAAAACCCAGCCCTGTCTGACAAAACTCGGTCAGCTTTACGCACTATACTTGTCGGCTTAAGGATACAGGAGGTTCGGAACTGGACGGAGTTTTTCCAAAACCGCGTCCGATCGTGTGATGAGGGACTCGCCACCCTAGCGAAACGACTCGACGAGCTCTTGCCGGTGCCCGAGGCGCCCAGATATTGACGCTTGCTGTCCACAAGTTCTTATGACAACTTCAATTATTCGTCATCTTGTAAGACTTAGATCGAGCTTGCTTGGTCCTGGTCGTGATAGACCCTTGAAGATTGGACGTGCCACTAAAGCTGCTTCGTGCGGCTGAGACGAGATACACCCGTATGAAAGAGAAGACATGTACTCCGCACCCATGGTTCTGGTCGCCTCTACGTTCAGTGCGCATATGCTATTCGCATTCCTGCCCACACTGGTTTGGGGGATCTACGATAAACCCAGGCACTTGCTGTCTTCCGCCATGATACATCCGGGATACTTCCCCTTTTCTCGTTCCATCATGCGGCCTAGACGCCAGGCTCGATCGCAGCTAATTTTGTTTTTGGTCTTTTCTTCTACCGTCGGAGTACTGGTAGGTTATCTGAGTTTTACTTTTTACGCCTATGCTATCACATCTCGTAAGACTCATGCACCACTCGGCTCAGTTGCCGTACATGGTGCTGATTATGCATGCTGAATCTCGATGACAATAACGTCTCAAACTTCGCATGTCGATAATACAGTCGTCCCAGTAGTAAGTACACTCTCATCTTGGTTATGTTGATGGCATCGCCGTCCTTTGGTTCTTGGTCGCATCTGCTCCGGAAGCTCTCTATACGTGATAAAGTCCTACAGCCAGGCTCAAAACCTATTGCGACTAGGTTCGCACCCAATTTCCGTGCTGCGGCGTCACCTGGAAAGCCTTGCACCGCTACCGGCCATCTGCGCATTGACCTTTTCGTCGCGATCGCGGAGGGTATCTGATTCGGGGAAGTTCCGTCGAATAGGTTCGAGAAGGGACAGTTGAATTGTCCACAGTGGTGCCGGCTTGAGTAGGAAGCTTCAAGGGGAGCTCGAGACAGACTTATACATAGCGCAGCCTACTATCGCCTGTTGCTGTTGGGATGTGGCCTGGCTCACCGAAGGCAATACTGCATCTTCAATGACTTTGTGTTGTGGTCTTGACTATGGCCATTGAAGTTCTGAGAAACCCGGCTCTAAACTCCTTGTCAGCGCCGCGAGGACTGCAACAGCGCCAACACCAAGGAACCCGTTACAAGCAAAATCTTCCCGTATCACACACACACAATGACAAAAGCCACAGACTACCCCCATCTGGCCAATTTTTGGCTTCTGACCCAACCTTTGATCCCCCGAGACCACATAAAGACACTATAGCGCAGGATCTAGAGCACCAGCCCAAATGTGGACCTCGAGTAAGCCTAGAGGCTCCCTAGGTGAGGAACATCGCTAGAGGAAGTTTTAAATGCGAATTCTGGGCTTCCTCAGACTGGAGGTGGAGCGACTGGCTGAGGGCAATTCGACTAGGCGCTTGCTTGAAACATGCACATGCTTACTGATAGGTTATTGGGAAGCACAATGGTTCGGCACACGGATCCTCCTCGATTGAGACTCGGCAGCCTATACTTCGACGCTGTCTCTTTCCATACATGATATTTCGTTTAAATTCACATTCCAAGTCACCAAGCCACCACGACAAGTCAATCGCGATAGCCTACTCATGCAATTTCTCGTTCTCCACTATGTCCTCGATACGCACGCCTTCAAAGATGTCAAATGGTGTTAAGGTAGACTACTTTGCCGATTTTGATAGTGTTCGCGGTATCTGCGAGGACGAGCGAAGTCACCTTATCTCTAAATATGACCCACTGAACGCTTCACCTAAAGATAATGACGACGACCACGGAGGACGTACATTGCACAGAGATCAGGGAGAAGAAGAGGAATCTCTGGGCGGTTTGAGTAGGATCGGAAGATGGCTAGGGAAGATTTTGGAGCTATTCTTGGCACACACAATCCGGCTTATAATAGTATACTGTAGTCTGCCTTGGAGTTCATTGACGTAGTGACTACAGGTTGCCCCGAGACCAGGTCATTGAAGATATGTAAGGGCTCTATCATAGGGCTCGCAGGGACTACCAAATCCATTGCGAAGATATGCAAGCGTACTTGCAGTTTTCGGCAAACGAATGAGTGATGATGATCAAGTTTGCTTATGCTGTAAGCCCCGCAACCAGCCGCCATGGCATGGCCTATATCCATTCAGATCGGTGAACGGCTGCGTTGGAGACGGGAACACTAACATGCACATATCGGCTTATCGCAACGCCCCAACCTTGGTGTCTGGTGTTTCGAAACACGAGGTGCCCACGAAACAAACTTCATCAGCGTTCGCCGCGTTTCAGGTTAACTGCGCCGCCCTGACAGTGCACACTCGCCCATTGGTTTCCTGCCTAAGGCTGATATCTGCACGCGGCTATATGGCAGATGAAGGCCTGATATCTGAAAACAGGCGGTCTGTTGTTGTATCCTGCGCTGCGCGCATCCAGCATATCTATCTAGTTTCTTTCTTTCGCTTTACCACGACATGACATAGTATGGACGGCTGCAAGCACTTCCGCGTTGGTTCGCAATTCAATCATGACATGTCCAGCGGCTCTGAGTGCGGATCTTTCGAGTTTATGCAGCTGACATGGCCGCATTTGCAAAGTCAATTACCTCGATTCAGTGATCAAGAGCACAGCTTTGAAGGTAGATTGTACCACTGCCTGCCTGCATCAAATTAAGTTGACCAAGCATATAGGCGCTCAGGACCGACATCTTGGTCACTGGCCAAATGCAAACGTGGTAGCTCAACCCTCTGCACTTTCGCAGCACCTCTCCGCTTCGAGCTTTTCTTCGACAGCTCCAAGCTATCGAGCATCGAATAATAGTACTTTCTCCGGGAACTCGCTACAGGGTTCGGTGGCATCGTCCACCCCAGACTGGTCTCACTTGTCGAGCATGTCTTGCAGGCCGAGTACCTGTTGAGTCACGGTCCATCGGCGCAAGCCTCTTATACTCTTAGTCCAGTAGAAGACGTGAATTCTTTGACTGCAAAGAGACGGATAGTCAAAAAACCGGTTACGCAAGAGAAAGACTACTTCAAGACCTGTGTCTCCGCCAACAAGCAATCCAGAACGTGTACTACAGGGTACAAGTACTTTTGTACTAACTGTGGACGGCCTTTCGTCGAAAAGGCGGACTGGAAGCGACACGAAGCGACATTCCAGGAACGACCGGAAATTTTCAAGTGCGATCTTTGTCCTGCGATATGTTTCCTTCACAAAGACTTTACTATGCATCATGTAAAATACCATCGATGCGCATCCTGCAGTGGAAATACGAAATGGGACAAAAACACGTATGTGATGTCAGCCAGAAGTAAACGCATGGCTTGTACAGGCTGGGGTTGCGGCTTCTGCTGTTACTTCAGCTCAGACTGGACGGAAAGATGCAATCACATAGTACACCACATGGAAAAGGAAGGGCTGACTGCATCTCATTGGATCCACAGTGATGTCATACATTCCTTGCTCCAACGACCACTAGTCTACTACGAATGGAGGAGGATACTTCATGGCACGTCGTCACACACAATTCGCTGCTCATGGAATCGGCATTCGACTGGGCGCGAAGAAGGCTATCCCGATAGCGACCCAAATCCGCAACTTCAAGATCACTTGGAATACTTTACTTCGGATCAGAACGCGACTGGGCTCGCCCACTTGGCGTGCAAGAAGATGGTGAAGCATTCAGCGCCATCGCAATCTCCCGTACCTCCGTCAGTACCCCTAGAGACCATTGTGGCAATACCTTGCAGGGTCTGACAGAGGCTACAGAATCGTGGACGCAGTTCTTTAATTCGGTAATGGAGGATGACATTTCTCACCAAGGTGTCTGCCACCTGGATGCATGGTAGAACGGTTGAAGTTGTCTCGCCCGCCGGTCTGATCAGAAAACATGATGTTGATGTTTGATTCAACATTTTCCTTGCTGTCGCACTTCGAACAGTGTAGACGTAGGATGAGTGAGAGGGAGGAGTAGTGGGAGGTAGGAAGTTCATTTCGCGGCATTGTACAACGGTGAGAATCTTTCCATGTGTTCGACCGACACATTGCGTACTTTGGGGCATGGGGGGTAATAACGACTGACAGACTCTGGATACGCTGCGCTCGATAATCACGAAGATATCGCATACATTTACCATGTGCTTTCACAGCCACATTTTTTACCATCCTTGCAACTCCTCCCCTCGGGTCTCTAGACTCGGCGGCTGAACCGGCATACCCTTTTTTAACGCCCCAACTAACGGATCCTTGCTCATTAACTTTTGGACTTTCTCTTCAGTGCTGACATCTGCTTTTATGCGTTTATACGCCATCCTCGATGGCTTGTCCACAACATCCAAGAACTTCTGTCTCTGCGCCTCGGACCACGCGCTCAATAATTTCTCATTGTCTGCAGCTTCGTTATTGAGGATGCGGATGAGGACGTCTGACAGGGAAGACGCGTCTGCCATGCCACATGCGAGACCGAGCCCGGCGTATGGGTTGGTAAGATGTGCAGCATCGCCTACCAGGCAAGTGCGAGAAGATGGGTGGTATAGCGATGATACGAGGCGTTGCTGTGCCTTATATGGTGCGATTCGATCGATCTCGTACCCAATCTCTCCTTGCTCATTCCTGCCTCCATTCGGAAGCATGATGCGAAGCTTGTCGTCCACGTTCTTCTTGATCTCCTCTTCCGATACACCAAGGGGCACGCCGTAGGATACGCGCCATAGTGCAGACTTTGTATTTGTTGCGTGGTTGATGCGGCCGATCAAACCATAATTTTGTGGGTCCATGATGAAGTTGGCATCATAGAAACCGTGGGCATGAAAGTCGAAATAGAGGTCTGTGGCTACGAGTTGTGCATCTAGCGTCTCGCCTTCTAACTTGATACCGAGGCCCTTGCGAATGGTTGAATGGGCACCAGAGGCGTCAATCAAGTACGCTGCTTGTATCCACTCGACTCCTAGCCGCGAAGAGGTAGGTGTAGGTGTGGTCTTCACGTCAACGGTGTTCGTCGATGCTCTGAATTCAGTGACGCTTACGCCAATTCGAACATCGGCTTTCCCATCCAGAGCAGCCAGTCGACTCATTAAGACCTTTTGGAACTTCCCCTGGGGTAGGAGGAGTTGCCCCTTTCCCTTTATACCTTCTCCCGAGTTGTCGAATGTCTTCCCAGCAATGAACTTGCTACCATTTTGCACGCTGGTTCGAAAGCACAGACCCGAACTCAAGCTCCCAGTCTTCACTAACTCTGGTAACAAGCCTTCCACTTTTGACAGGATAGGATAGGTGGGTGGTTGATGGGCCATTGCGCGTGTGGAGTTGGGGTCGGGCTGTTCAGGCTCGATGACGATGACTTCGTTAGGTATGCTGGATTGAGCAAGAAGCAGGGCAAGGAAGAGGCCCACGCAACCGCCTCCTGCTATCACGACTGGGAGTGGTTTTGTTGCTGTCCTGTTTGTACAGGAGGTACCATTTGTGTGAGAAGCGCCGTTGGCATGTGAGATGCCATTGCTGTAGTTTTGGCTGATAGTATCGCCATTCGCAGCGGTGTTGGTAGTCGCCATTTTGGTTTGGGCTATAAAGTCTCGTCGTGTTTTGTGATATGTATATTATGTGCCTTTCTTTGCTTTGGGCACAATGGACGAACAGGAATCGAGGAACTAAATTACAAAAGTGGGATCAAAAGGTCTCATTGACCGTAGTCTAGGAGCCTACGACCAGGTAGCTCATCGCGATCTAGGACACACATATAGCTCAGGTCGCGCAGTCGGACAACTTTTGAGTTCCGGGTTCATGGTGTTGTCATGGTGGTACCTGCGGCAGCGGCCCCGATGTGGGGAACCGAGAACGGGTGCGGGAGCCTCAGGGTTCAATCAACGTTGCACCTATCGCGAGATCTCAACACGCATGTTGGTACGTCCCATTGGATATATTCTGTGCATAAACGGAAGCATTGGCATTTAGTACGAACGTATAGAGGTAGTTGGGTAACGGGGAGTTTCTTCCAGTCATGCAGCATCGGCAGGGCTCGCCTACACCAAACCGCAACGTGTGGAATACTTGGGTACTTACAAGCTCATTCTAAAACAAGAAAACTTGTCTTTAAAGAGTCGATGATTATTTCAAACTACATCCTGAATGCTTCATTCTTTTACCATCCCGATGTATGCCGCAGTGTCCTGCTCTGACCATGCCTCGAAGGTTAGCTGTGAGCGTGGGGAATTCCAGACACGGTTCAAAGAAGTACCCTTTCGCCCTTCACTGCTTTTCACAGCAACATTTGCTGTTGCAGAATCCCAGTCACTTCTGATACAAGAGATCGAGTCTTTAAGATTTTACCTTTTCTTTTTGGAAGATTGCCATGGGTTCGGTAGTTGGTCGAACCGTACATTTGTAGCCAGGGTGAGTAGCGCAGGACTAGTATCGCATTAAGTTTTGCGCTCCTAGTTTAGCGAGTAGACTATTGAAGGATGAAATTAGCACCAGATATGTACATGGTGGAGTGAGAAAGGGAAAGGAACTAAAACAATTTGCCATGCTGAGAGCAATACCCGTACTACAACGAGGACATGGATGATCAAGAGGATTCATTTGCACCTACATACCAAGTGGTTTCGAAGGTCCAAGATTGATGAAGAGAGCTAACGCGTATCTCTGGTCATGGCATCCCTCTTACGAGGTCCTTGTGTCTCGTTTCTGACTGATCATCCTCGGAAGTAAGCCTATGCGGAGGACACGAAAGGCAAACGAGGCATAGATAATGGTGGCTGCTGAATAGAGGAGAGGCTTGTAGTACTTCATCTTTTCGAGAGGGTTGAAGAAGCACAGGTGTGGAGGGGATGAGGTTCGATCCTTGTTGAGGGTATTTACCCCGCGAACGCGCGTTTGACCCGTGGACTGGTGGCTGCTTAGATGGCCACCAAAAGAAAGGTTCGAGTATAGTGTATGTGCCTAGTGCACAGAGATGAAATGTCGCTACTATTTTGAGCTTCAAATACGAGGGTGAGGGGGTGAACAAGACGGCGGAAGATGAGGTGTGGCTGGTGACGTACGCCACCGCGGGCCGAAACAAACCATCGAACGGGACACGAAGTGCCAAGTCAAGACATGGACTCACTCATGCTCCCTGGAGACGCCTGCTGTTTGTTCTCCTCCAGAAATAAACTTTCTCCATGAGGTAGTGACTGCATTACGCGCCTTCCAAGATGTCTGCGCCAGCCACATCTGACCCTGTACAACAAAGTGGTAGGTGAGATTGCAGCTTTCGGAGGTGCTGGCGAACTCCGCATCGTGGTCGCGAGTGGTGGTGAAGCAACGTGGAGTCATGGGCTGACAGGCAGTTGCAGGCACCTTGTCCAAGTCGCAGAAGAAGAAGAACAAGAAGAAAGCAGCTGCCAATGCGAACCAGGCCGACGAAGCTGGAAAAGCAAATGGGCATGGCGCGAAGACGGGCGCCGACGACCGCGAGGAAGATTCCGATGACGACTCGGAGCCACAACAGCAGCCTGTATGCTATACCTCTTGCATTTGCATATCCATACTAAGACCGCCAACCATAGAAGCCGGCTGCGCATGCCGCAGACCCCGACGCCGACGATGTAGACGACGAACAACCGCCGCTGTCGCCGACAATACAAACAAATGGTACTCCACACCACAGCATTTCCTCTGCGATTGCTCTCGGACTAGCTCGCTCACGCTCACATCAAGGGCTCTCTCCTTCCCCGCCGCCGCCTTCAGACACCAGTGCGCGCCTCGATGTGATAGCAAAGGAGCGCGATGCCCTCCGCCAGGAAGTCGCGGAGCTGCGGAAGAATCTGGACGGCATACAGAGCAATCAGAATGGGGGACCAGCCCACGAGACACCATCGAGCCACGAGGAGGAAATACGCAGCCTGAGAGAGGAATTGGACGAGGCGAACGAGGGCAAGGAGCACTTTGAGACGCAGTACAAGAACCTGCTGGGCAGGGTCAACACCATCAAGACGAGTTTGGGTGACCGGTTAAAGGCTGACGCTGTACGTCGCCATTTTTACCATGGCATTGCAGCCCATGCCACGTCAAGGTTGCTAATAGATGATAGGCCCGTATCGAAGAGTTCGAATCGCAAGTCGCCGATCTTGAGGAGCAGAATCGTGAGCTACAGGAGCACAGCAACAGCCTCACCGAAGAGCTCGCGAAACTACGCGAAGAGAAAGAAGCTCAGGCATCGGCGATTGAAACCCTACGGAGCCGAGCGAACCTGTCGCAACAGAACTGGATCAAAGAGCGCGATGAGCTGATCTCACGAGAAGCATACGCAAAGGAAGAGTTTGAGAACGCGAAGCAGGCCATGCAAGACTGGGAGGTACTGGCCATGAACGAGCGATCTCTACGCGAAAACCTTGCCGAGAAGGACGCAGAGCTGCGAGAGCAACTCGAGTCGATGAGGGACGAGTACGAGAAGGCTGCTAGGGATAGAGATACCAATAACGAGGCTGTGGGAGGTCTTCAAAAGGCGCTCCAAGAGGTGCAGAACCGCAAGTGCCGTCCACGCTTTTGATTCGCTCCGTTTGTCTAACAGTTTGCAGTACGAAAAGCCGAGCTCAAAAAGTCGGTCGAAGCATATGAATCGCAAATTAACCAACTTCGCAAGCAGGTCCAAGCCGCAGAGTCTGCGTCAAATGCTGCCAAAGCAACGCTCGAGTCGACCCAAAAGGACCTTGAACGAGCGCTGCCGTTTGAGAAAGAAGCCAAAGAGAAGAATCTGCTAATTGGCAAGCTGCGACATGAGGCAGTAACGCTAAACGAACATCTCACCAAGGCGCTGCGCATTCTGAAGAAGGGGCGGCCAGAGGACAATGTTGATCGTCAAATCATCACCAACTACTTCCTGCATTTCCTAAGCATAGACCGCAGCGACCCAAAGAAGTTTGAGGCGCTGCAACTAATCTCTGCTTTGCTAGGTTGGACAGATGGTAGGCCTCCCTCTTTCCCTCACGTGCACTACATGATATCAATACGCTAACGCGGATTGCAGAGCAAAAAGAACAGGCAGGCCTCGCACGTCCAGGCACGGCCACTAGCTCGGGCAGTCTGCGCCTCCCACTATCACCCTTCCGACGAACGCCATCAACGCCGTCGCTGGGTTCGGCAGCAGCAGATCCCATGCTTATGGCCAGTAGCTCGAGTAACAAGGAGTCGCTAGCGGAGCTATGGCAGGATTTCCTGGAACGAGAGGCGGCCGAAGGAAAAGGCGGTGCTTCGAGAAGAGGGAGCACTGTGAGTCCACCGCCCAAGTCAGAAACCGGGCTTGGAATCAGCGGGAGTAAATAATAGCATTGCGAGGCGCATATTATAGGATACCATGTTCGTCTGCATTTCTGGACTGTGGTATAATAGAGCTTGGGTGCTTGGTCACTTTGGACCGCTTAATCAATTCTTCGTCTGACACTTCATGTATGTCGTATGCCTCCAGTCTAGTGCCGTGTTGTTACATATGCAATGTAGAAGAATGTCCCTATGCAAGTTGAACGCTCTTGCGTGAGTTGCGGACATACGGACAGGCAATTCAATGCCGCCCTTTCCGTTCAAAGCCCGTCCACCGTGGTATCATCTCCTCCAGCCGGTGTGCTTCAAGACCTGTTCCTCCTTCTCCTTGCGTGGGTCAGGCTCCATGGAGCGCTTTCTTCGGGCCTCGTCACGCCTCTCTCGTGCCAGTTGCTTGGCCTGCTTGTCGGTCGGTCGGCGAATGGCCCAGTTGATCTGACCGAAGATGTTGGTTTTGATGGCTAGCATGGCTTGTTAGCTGCCTTACCCAGGAGATGGCTCAAGTGACCACTCACCATCCACACAGTATGGACATAGGATATGTAAGCGCTTCACTCGCCCGCATCCCGAGCACCTATTCAGTGAGGTGATGTCCTTTAATCCTTTGCCCGCCATAAAGCGTTGTCGCTTCTTGCGGTATGACGTCTTCTTCTTGGGCACCGCATTGAGGATTCCATCCCAGATATCGGATAGCGACGGTATTGACGGCAAGGACAGTGACGGAATCGCGAGGGCGCCAAATGGGGTGTTTAGTGCACCAAAGGGCTGTATGAGGCGTTGCAGCAAAGGCGTGTTCAAGACGGGCCGCATGGAGCCATTGAGGCTGGGCAGCAGCATCTGCCACAGCGGCGGCAGTGGGCGGGCGAGCGCCATGGATTTCCGGATACGGGATCGGGCGATACAGGCGCTATGTTCCCGCAGCGTTCGCGATGCCGATGATGGTGTTGCAAATTGTCGACACAACCCCCCGGGACCCAGTCCGAGCTTGCAGTCGCGCCTTACCGCCCTCGTACTAGCGCGCTTTCGCTTCCTAGCTGACCCCTTTCCCGCTCCTGCATCTCCACGAGAAAGTCGCCAGCGAAGTGACCCTGACTATTTACTCCCCAGCCGAGTAAGCCCTTCTACGTTCTGTCACCTCCGCCCCAACACCCACGCCCTCACCGCATTTCTCCCCACCCACACATCCGCCACCGAGGCCTCTCCCGCCCACAATGGCTGCCGCGTACCAGAACCCCCAGTCGCAGCCCATCTTCCCGGACAGCTATGTCGGTTTCGACAGCATCACCAAGCAGATTGAGAGGAAGTCGGTGAAGCGGGGCTTCCAGTTCAATGTCATCTGCGTTGGTAAGAGACGCGGCCAACTAAGCATTCATGGTGACATGTAGCTCACACGCGTAAACAGGCCAGACAGGTCTCGGCAAGTCGACGCTCATCAACACGCTCTTCGCCTCGCACCTCATGGACAGCAAGGGTCGCTTCCAGCCCGACGAGGAGGTTCGCAGCACCACCAACATTCACCCCGTCTCGCACATCATTGAGGAAAACGGCGTGCGCCTGCGCCTCAACATTGTCGACACCCCCGGCTACGGTGACCTGATCAACAACGAGCGCTGCTGGGACCCCATTGTCAAATACATCAAGGACCAGCACAGCGCCTACCTCCGCAAGGAGCTCACCGCCCAGCGTGAGAGGTACCTCCAGGACACGCGCATCCACTGCTGCCTGTTCTTCATCCAGCCCTCTGGCCACGCCCTCAAGCCCATTGACATTGTCGTGCTCAAGAAACTGAGCGAGTTCGTCAACGTCGTCCCCGTCATCGCCAAGAGCGACAGCTTGACCCTTGAAGAGCGTGCCGAATTCAAGCAGAGGATAAAGGAGGAATTCACCTTCCACAACCTGCGCATGTACCCCTACGATAACGAGGAGGATGACAACGAGGAAGTTCAGGCAAAGCAGGCCATCAAGGTACCCTAGAAAACAGCTGGTCTGTGGTTGGGCAGTGGCTGACATGTGACAGGAACTTTTGCCCTTTGCCGTTGTCGGCTCGGAGAGGACCGTCGTTGTTAACGGCAAGAACGTCCGTGGGCGCCAGAACAAGTGGGGTATCATTAATGGTGGGCCAGCTCGCAGCCGTCTTTCTCTCGGAAGACACACTAACGCATCACAGTCGAGGACGAGAACCACTGCGAATTTGTCTACCTCCGCAACTTCCTTACCCGCACCCACTTGCAAGACCTGATTGAGACGACCGCACAAATTCACTACGAATCCTTCCGTGCTAAGCAGCTGCTTGCTCTCAAGGAGAGCAGCTCCCACCAGGGTCACTCCTCGCGTCCCATCTCACCTTCGGCTGACCGTGAGCTTAGTAGGGGCAGCCAGCGCATGGCCATGAACGGGTACTAGGAGTTCCCAAACCACAGTCGTGTCGACAGTAAAGGGGGCAAGCTGAACGGCCCTTCACCGCCGCGTATGGAGCCACGCATGGAGAGGCCCGTTACCATGATCGATGCTGTCTAATCGATGCGTCTTGTGGAGAGCAGTGCGCGGTAAGAGCGGTTTGGAATGTTTTGATACCAGTGCATCACCTAGCACGAAAGCGAGGGGGGGCAACAGACTTGCGGCACACTTCAGATTTGACACCTTTCTCAATATCCTTTTAGTTACGATGGACCCTTTTTACTTCTTCTGATCTCGTATGTCATAGCACAGTGTAGTGGTTGGACTAAGACCTGGGTAGTTTCCCGGGTTCCTTCTAGGATAGCGAAGTAATTCGAAGCCAACTGGTCTTCACTCCTATTTCTACACTACATAACAATCCCGATGTCGATCATCTAGCTTGTAGTGGTCACTCCTTCTTTCCCTGACCAGCGCAAAGTCCGGTCGTTGTAATTCGGCGTCGTACGACTAGTCGCATGGCGCCATTGAGCGACTCCGGAAGCACGGCCCTGCGATTTGCCTCTCGGCCTATCCGCCTCATGGCAGACGAGTATCTATATGTTGGGTGGACGAGTCATGGTTCGCGGCAATGCCTCATCTCAACAACTTGGACCCAGCAAAGTCCTCTATGCTGTCATCTCCCTTCTTTCCACTTATGCCCTTCTTTGCTTGCCCCGTGACGTGCACTGGTCGTGCACTCTTCGGTCGTGCAGGCGAACCGTCAGGTGACTTTGATGAGAACGCAGCGGCATCAGACTCTCCCACCAAACGCTCAATGACCTTTGCCTTTGCCCCAGCACGTTTGAATCGGTCGTCAAAGTCCGCAACGGCTTCTTCGGTATTCGCCGTATCAAACGTGTCCGGGTCGGTCAAAGAATGCAGTAACGTAGCGTTGTTCTTCAACCTCTCATTTCTAGGAAGTGTTGGTATTCTCTTTTCACTTCCTTCCCAATCCACCTCTTCGGGCGTGGGGGCCAGACCGGGAAGGCGCGAACCCCATACCACGCTCATTCCATGGAGTTCACCCAGAGCAGCAAACTTCTCAAACCCCTTTTCTAGCCCGAAGATTCGGCCTTCGATTCGCCCGGCATGGGTACCGTCTGAGACGCCGAGATGGTAGGCTGCTGTGTAGAGGGTGTCTTCTAGGGTTAGAAGGGTGTCGAAGGGATCGGTATAGTCTTCTTGTTGGGCCATGACAGGATAGGTAGAGGCAGTTTGGTCGTTTGTTTTCGTCTTGCAAAGGTTTTTTTAGATGGATAGTTGCGTAGAGATTGATATTAATAATGAAGTGGACTCGGGGCGACCAAGGAGGGTTTCTTGTGATGTCTCTAATCACAGTACCATATGAACCCCCTAATCGTCCAGTCGATGATGATGAATGGTCCTTTCGCAGCACTAGGAACTTCTTGTAGTCGAAGTCTCGGAATCATACTTTGGTTTCACTCCATGGCCGCGGCTAGCACAGATCGGAGTCAGGGTTCAGCCGATTTTGTGGCGTTGGCGTGGCTGGCGGGGTAAGTTTTGGCGGGACAGCTACACTCAGAATCTCTACCAAAACACGACGAAGCCGCATATACTCTGGTCTCTGCGCGCTGAAACATTGCAATCTCTACCTCTGTCCCACTACCTTTTCCTTATTTTCCACAATCGTAAGAGCAAACAGCGTGCCCCATGACAAGATACGCCTAGGCTAACACGGCCAAAGTACACAACCTCCCATGACTGAGGCAGCAAAGAAGATCCTCCCCATCGAG
This sequence comes from Paradendryphiella salina, assembly GCA_900634815.1. Taxonomy (NCBI): domain Eukaryota; kingdom Fungi; phylum Ascomycota; class Dothideomycetes; order Pleosporales; family Pleosporaceae; genus Paradendryphiella; species Paradendryphiella salina. The sequence continues at coordinate 9,720 of LR132347.1, read as the reverse complement.
GGAGAGCGCAACGTGCTCATCACTAGCGCTCTTCCCTACGTCAACAACGTGCCCCATCTTGGCAACATCGTCGGATCCGTACTTTCCGCCGATGTCTTCGCCCGGTTCTCGCGCGCGAGAGGATACAACACACTATATGTATGCGGCACTGACGAATATGGAACGGCGACCGAGACCAAGGCGATAGAAGAACAGTGCACCCCGCAAGAGCTTTGCGATAAGTACTACGCGCTACATAGCGAGGTGTACAAGTGGTTCAACATCTCTTTTGACCACTTCGGACGTACACCCACACAGCAACAGACCGACATCGCACAAGATATCTTCACCAAGCTGTACAAGAACGGCTTCCTCGAGGAGCAAACCACCATACAACCTTTTTGCGAGACACACAAGAGCTTCCTTGCGGATCGATTCGTCGAGGGAACATGTCCGCTATGCGCATACGAGGATGCGCGAGGAGACCAGTGTGACAAGTGCGGACATCTCCTAGATCCGCTAGAGCTGAAGAACCCACGTTGCAAGCTCGACGGCGCAACACCGGTCCCTCGGGAGACCAAGCACGTCTACTTGTGCCTAGACAAGCTGCAGCCGCTCGAGGAGGAGTGGTTCAAGAAGGCAAGCAAGGAGGGCAACTGGAGTTCAAACGGCGTTCAGATTACTTCTTCTTGGCTGAAGGAGGGTCTGAGACCGCGTGGTATTACTCGAGACTTGAAATGGGGTACTGCGGTGCCGCTCGAAGTACGTTGGCTCCTAGGAAACCGGCCAGGACTCAGCTGACTAGATTAGGGATACGAAGACAAGGTCATGTATGTTTGGTTTGACGCCTGCATAGGCTATGTTTCTATAACGGCGACATACACAGAGGACTGGAAGCAGTGGTGGCAGAACCCCGAGCACGTCAAGCTCTACCAGTTCATGGGCAAGGATAATGTACCGTTCCATACCGTCGTCTTCCCCTGCTCCCAGATCGGTACGAAAGACAAATGGACTATGCTCAACACCATCTCAACAACCGAATACTTGAACTACGAGAAGGGTAAATTTTCCAAGTCAAGAAACATTGGGGTTTTCGGCAACAACGCCAAGGAGACTGGCATCCCGTCAGACGTGTGGCGCTACTACCTCCTTTCGCATCGCCCGGAAACTGGAGACACCGAGTTTGAGTGGGACGGCTTCATTGCTGCGAATAACAACGAGCTTCTCAAGAACCTCGGTAACTTTATCAACCGCGTCATCAAATTCGTCAACAACGCAAAGATCTACGATTCAGTCGTGCCTGATTACACCAAATTCGACAGCCCCTACTTCGCGGAGCACAAGAACAAGGTCAACGACCTGTTGAAGACGTACATTGCAGAGCTTGAGGATGTTAAAATCCGTGCTGGTCTTGCGACGGCGCTACACGTTTCTAGTTTGGGTAACTTGCTCCTGCAGGACAACCGATTGGATAACAAGCTGGCTACTGAGCAGCCAGATCGATGCGCTGCGGTTGTTGGCCTTGCGCTGAGTCAGATCCATCTCCTCGCCAGTCTGATCCAACCGTACATGTGAGTACTTTCCTTGATGCTGCGTGGAGGGTCTAGTGTTATCGTCAACGCGATGGTCGCCCTCAGGCCGACGTGGGTCATTCAAAGTGACACGAGACTTTTGGTGCACCGATACTCGAGATTATCGAAATGACGCTATAGAACACATGGCTAATTGTGCGATAGGCCTGATACTACGACTGCCATTCTCTCCCAACTCAACGCCGAATTCCTTATCATTCCAGACACCTGGGAGGCACGTTCGCTACCCGTTGGCCACAAGATTGGTACCGCTGGTTACCTTTTCAGCCAAATCAAGCCCGAGAAGGAGCAGGAGTGGCGGGAGCAATTTGGTGGCGAGGAAGCTCGCAAGGCAAAGGAAGAGAAGGCGAAGAAGGCTGCAGCCAAGAAGGCAGAGAAGGAGCGCAAGAAGGCAAAGAAAGCTGCAGGTGGTGACAAGGGTGTCGAGGCTGCGGAGAAGGGTCAAGACGGGCCTGCGCCCAAGACTGCGGAAGAGGAGGTATCAAGGGGTGTTGAGCAAGTCAGCCTGCAGACTTCTTAGTTTGATTGTCCGGTGATGTGGCCTCGGGGTTTTTGGCGTTGGCGATGGTACTAGGGTGTTAAGGGCATGGGAGCGGGGCGTTCGCATTCAACAACGTGAGGGAATCTTTAGCATTGCTATAAAGAGACTTTCCAGGCATTACCCTGCGATTGATGATCGGGGTTCCAAAAGGATGGCAGGCGGTCCTTTGGGGCACGTAGCCACGCGCACGGCAGATGTCCGTGGTACTAGACTACAATGTAGCACTCGACTCGAGAAAACATCACACGCGTAGGTCAGGTCAAATGCATTTCGCGGCTTTGTTCTGTTTCTACGGGTTCGGGTGGACCTGGACGGATGGACTCAAAACCGCGAACCATTGCGTCTTCTCATTCCTTTATGGTACGACTGCTTGGCCCATTCTCTTCAGACCGTTCTCGATCCTACACCATTTTTATGGGCGGGCAGCACAGCATTCATTGGGCCACAGGTTTGCGATCGTGTCGGTGGCTACCCGTCATGAGCATTCACCAAAGCAGGTGCCCCACAGGCGCTCCTACTTTGCGTGTTCACAAGGCGCATAGCTTGACCAAGAATGACGGTGACCCCTCACCATCTGTTTACGATTTACTATGAGGGATGTTCGTGGTCAACGGTCGCACTCTTCTTCACTTTCACCGCCCCACCCACCATCCGCTCAATTGATAACCTTTCTCCCCGCACGACTCTGACTTGTACTCTTCACCCCCGATCCGCAGCTGCAGTACCCTTTCTCGACTCGGCCCTCGACTCAACCGTCACGCTCAAAAAAAGGCACATAGTCCTCCAATCTCATCTCAAGTCTACAGCAAGCTGACCAGTCTCAACGGTAGCGTAGGACTCAAGATGACGAGCGGGTTCGCCCCACAGATGGAGAAGCTTTCTGGGATGCATCTCGGCGACGAGACCATCGCTGGCAGTGCAAAGCAAAGCACGGCTGGCAAGTATGGAAGCCAAGTGACCATGGACACCACACGCGAGGCCAACAGCATCGACGCCGAGCAGCCCAAGGGTCCCGCCGAGATGGAAGCCGTTACCATCGTCTGGACCAAGAACTGGCTGATCGTTGCTTATTCTGCGTAAGCCTCCTCCTCGATCATAACCTTTCCCGAAAACACTACTGACAGTACATCCTAGCATCATGCTTATCTCCTTTGTTAATTCTCTCCAGCAGCAGGCCAACTTCACGTGGAAGCCCTATGTCACTTCGGCCTTCATGAAACATGGTCTGACCGCTATGACCGACATCGCGGCCAACATCGTCGGAGGCGTTTCGAAGCTTCCGCTGGCCAAGTTTATCGATCTCGTCGGTCGTCCTCAGGGGTTTCTGGTCTGCCTGGTGTGCATCGTAGCCTGTAAGTCTTAGTCACTTTCCTATCACACCCGCTCAACGGACAGTCACTGAAATCTTTTCTAGCACTGATTCTCATGGCTGCCTGCCAAAACGTCCAGACGTTTTGCGCCGCTCAAGTCATCTACTGGACGGGCATGAACGGCGTCGATTACGTCTTCAACATCTTCATAGCGGACACGTCGCTGATGAAGAACCGTCTTATATGGATGGCTTTCACGGGACTCCCGTATGTCGTCAACACATTTGTAAGCATCTTAATATTTGTTATGATGAGACGCAAGCTGACATTTCATCTCCACACGTAGGCAGGACCCAAGCTTGGTCAAACCTTCCTCAACCACGGCGGCTGGCGATGGGGTTATGGAACGTTCACAATCTTAACACCTGTCTTCTCACTGTCCTTCTGGGCTGTCTTCTGGCTCATGGGTAGGCGAGCGAAGAAGATCAGCGTTCTCAAGCGCGAGAAGAGCGGTAGAACCCTTTTAGACAGCATCAAGCATCGGTGCATCGAATTTGATGGTAAGTACTCCTAACCAGCATATCGTGACACTGCTCACAATCCTCAGTGGTCGGGCTTCTTCTCGTATGTGGCGGCTTCTCACTCCTCCTGCTTCCTTTCCCACTCGCAGCATATCAAAAGAATCGCTTTGCTTCGGCAATGGTCATCTGTATGATCAGCTTCGGTGTCCTTCTTATCTGTCTCTTCGTAGCCTGGGAGCGATTCGGTGCCCGCAAGACCTTCTTCCCCTTCTACCTCATGAAGAACCGTTGCGTCATTGCCTCCTGTCTACTCGGCTGCAACTCATGGATCGCTTTCTAGTAAGTCCTCGGCTCTTCCTTACAGAACTACACTGACCTGTTTCAACAGCTCCTACCGGATGATGTACTCCTCTTACCTTCAGGTCGTCTTCCAGCTCGACGTCGCAAAGGCCGGTTATATCAATAACATCTTCAGCATCGTCTCATGTGTCTGGGCCATTGTCATCAGCTTCGCGATGAAGTACACCGATACGTATAAGTGGGGCGCTATCGTCGCTGTTCCTACTCAGTTACTCATGACTGGTCTGTTGATCCATCTCCGTACACCAGGCAGTTCCATTGTGCTCCTCGTCATGATCGAGGTCTTTGGAGCAATGGCAAGTGCGATGCTCTACAACGTCGAACAAGTCGCCATCATGATTGCCGTACCACACGAAGAGCTCGCCGTCAGTATCGCGCTCCTTAATGTCATGACGGCAGTTGGTGGTGCTATCGGACAATCGATCAGCTCTACTCTCTGGGCCCAGATTGTGCCTCGAAAGATTGCTCAGTACCTTCCTGAAGCCTCTCCGGATCAGGTTGCGCAGCTGTATGGTGATATCAACCATCAACTAGCAGAAAAATGGGGCAGTCCAGAGCGTGAAGCTGTAGTTCAGGCCTTCGCCGAGGCACAGAAGGTCATGGTCATCTTCGGAACCTGTGCGCTTGTCCCCTGCCTGGTATGGGTAGCTATGCTCAAGAACTCGCGCATGAGCGAGCAAAAGGCCAGGAAGGGCCTTCAGGCTTAGGCTGTTATGGGGTGATAAACATACTCGACGCACTAAAGGGTTCAGCACAGGTTATGTATACAACTTCGTACAATGACGTTCGAGATTCACGGGAAACGGTGGGATTCTTACAATTTTCAAACATGGGTAGGCAAGATGCCTGCAATGTCTACAAGATGTGTTAGTGGACATGGATGGGAGGTCTCTACTTACTTTAGACCTTGTCTAAAAGTTCAATGAAGTACTTGTTTGATGACCTACAGGTCTGCATCCCAGTTGTTGGTCATGTTGCCGTGATATGGCAGACGAGATATGGACAGTAGCACATGAGGTCTACAATCAATATGTCAGATTCGACGTAGTGACGATGGTAACCCAATTTTGAAAGGTTCAGGGCCGCGGAAAGTGACATCGGAACCAACGGAAGACGCATAAGTTAGTCTTAACCGCCATGACGTCTGACAGCCTCATGTCCTAAACCCACCCCGAGTCCGCGCATCAGCTCAATCTACCGAACCGGATAGTGGCCGCGCACTATGGTAAGCTAAAACGCGTTATAGGATGGTCCCTGAAGGGCCACTGGCGGTGAGGCGCCAACGCATACCAGCCTCGCCAATTCTCTAATTCAGGCGTTCGCAACTGGTCCACCAGCCACCCTCCACCATGCACCCCGCGCGAGTACCACGCTTCACTGCCATGCTTCTTCCTGCATTCTCGGACCCATACCAAACATTTTGATATTCTCCGACGTCGGAAGATGTATCTGCTTCACCTGCTCTCGTTGCCTCCGGCCATTATCGCCCTCTGCGCAACTTCACCTGTTTCCGCCGCCGAAGCCGAGTCACAATGGCCAAACAATATACCGAGGCACCTAAAGTACTTCCCCGAGGATGAAGTGCATGCGAAACGGGGACTGAGCCTCCAGCAGCGGTTACAGCGTGAGAAGCCGATTGGAGTCAAGAAGATGAGCTTGGACGAGGGGGAGATGTTTATGCTGGATAACTGGATATTCGCATCGGATCCCCAACAACAGTCGTCTCGAAGATCCGACCTGTTCGTCGAGAACTTGGCTCTCTCGCCTTTACGGCCACTGGCTCAGTCGGACTGGCTAGCGCGCATGCACGTCAGGGATATCCTGTTGAATCGTCAATTCCAGTGTCCGGATGGAACGAGGAGCTGCGAGGGGATTGGAGCGCCGGATGTATGCTGCGGCACGGGAAGCAACTGTATAACTATTTCTGGCAACTCAGATGCTGGGGACGTGGGATGTTGCCCTGAGGGGCAGAATTGCGCAGGAAGCGTGAGCTGCGACGAGGCAAGCGGGTATACAAGCTGTCCTGCGTCGTCGAACGGTGGATGCTGTCTACCCGGGTTCAAGTGTCAGGGCGTAGGATGTAAGTTTGATTTACAGCTACAAAATGTACAAGGCGGTAGAAACTAACTTGCACAGGTGTCTTTGAAGGTACATCAACTACCTATATCCAACCCTCGTCCTCTACTACTTCCTCCACCTCGACATCCTCGACGGCCGCCGCAGACCCGACCACATCCTCAACTCCCAGCACGACACCTGAACCTACTTCGTCCTCCACATCCGAATACACCTGCTCCACAGGCTGGTTCTCCTGCCCAGCCTCCCTCGGCGGCGGATGCTGCGTCAACGGCCGTACCTGCGCAACAGGCGCCTCCTGCCTCGGCGACGACGATTCAACCAGCACACGCGCGCCCGACGCGCCCGTCCGCCCCACCAGCGGCACCGCAACCACGACTGGTGCCGGCGCCATCCCAAGCGACGACGTGTGTCCTGCTGGTTTTTACGTCTGCAGCGCGTACTACCCCTCTGGATGCTGCCGCGTCGGTCGTAATTGTCAGACCACAGGGTCTTCTTGTGCGCTACCTACTGGGACTGTTGTCAATACCAATGGCGTTGTTGTTGTGGCTCCGACGACGACGACGACTGGGAGTTGTCCCAGCGCTTGGTATAGTTGCGCTGCGGATGCTGGGGGCAATTGCTGTCCTGATGGGTACGCGTGTAGAGAGCAGTCGTGTACTGCAACGGCGAGTGGACAAAGTGGGGTCGAGGACAAGGTTGAGCCGAGCAGTAAAGCGAGTTTTGTGTCAGAGGTATCTGTTTATGGGATGGTGATTGCGGCGGGGTTGGCAGGAGTTGCTATGGTGGTTTTGTGAGTGTGAAGGATTTGAAGGAGTATTGAGTGATTATGATAACGACGACGACGATGATGATGATGATGATGATGATGATGCAGAAGCGCATTTTGTACATATTTTCCACGCATCTATTTCACATACACATCCACTAGCAAGGGTCTTCCAAGTCATAAAGGTTGCAAACAAAAAAAAAGTTTCTCTTCTCCGTTTCTAGAGAGATGATCATAGCTTATAACTTCCAGCACCCTTCCTAACAACATCCTTGACCTCCTTACCCTCAACATCCGTAAGCACACCCTTCCGTCCAATTACCTGTACACCACCCTTCTTCAAGTCGCCTAGCAACTGCTTCTTCTCACCTCTCTTCGTCTCCTTGCCCTCGCTCTTCTTCTGCTCCTTGGGCTTGCTAAGGCCAGCCTTTTTGGCCGCCTCCTTGGCACGTCTCCGCCTCGACATCTTCTCCTCACGCGACATTTCCTCGCGGGAGACGGGCATACCGCTTTTGGTGACGATTTCCGACTTGTTGCTTGTTTCGTCACCCGGCCTGTAGACTTCTTGTGGTGCGAGCATGCTTACGCTGGCGACCTCTCCGCCAGCCGTGGGACGGGCGTCTTCCATTTCGATGGCGGGGGCATCGACGCGGATCTCGAGGTTGGGTGCTGCGGGCTTGGGCTTGAAGTGCGAGGAGCTGAGGGAGTCGAGTTTGGCGGATACGCTTTTCCAGAGAGCGGAGATTTCGTCGTGTTCCTTTTTTAACTTTTCGTCTTTGGCTTCAACAAAGTTGGGGTCCGTGTTTCGTAGGTGCTCTTCTTCGTAGATTTCGGCAAGACCTTTGCCGGACTTTGTGTCGTCTATCTCGACGCGGCCACGGCGAGGGCCTGTTGCGAGGTCGTCTGGTCGTCGACGATGGATTTCGTCGAATTCTTCTGCCAAGATGCGTCGCTTGATGAGCGCTTCAATGTCTTCGGAGGTTTCTTGCGTGACCATAGGAACGGGCTTGCCGGCTCGCTCAAACTCAAGGTTCTCTTCGAGGAGCGAGTTTTGTGGTCGATCGGCGGCGCGTGCCTCACCAGATAGCTGCCATTCCCGCTTTGCGACGTTGGCTGCTTCCAGTTTTCTGATCTCTTCTGCTATCTTGGCTTGTCTGCGCTCGTGTGTTGATCGTCTTGACTTGGGGTCTGCGGGGTCTACGTCGGAGAGATCGCCCTCGCTTTCTACGTCGTCATCATCTTCGAAAAGATCCCTGTGTACCCTGGCCATGGTTCCTTCTACGTCCTCCTCACCCTCTTCTTCTTGTTCTGCCTGCTTCTCGGGGAAGTTGTGGGGGTTCGGCCGCCCCTTCTTTTTGCTATTCTTGTTCTTGCTGGCTTTCTGTGCGGGAGGCGCGAAGAAGTCCTTGTACATGACATTGTTGGCGTTCATGCCGTCGTCCAGACCGTCCAGGTCACCCTCCTCAATATCATCCTCGTCGCCGCTGTCGCCTTCTGGGGCGTTCAGATCTGCATTGCCGAAAGTCGGTCCGCCTTCATCGGATTCGTCGTCGGATGCGTCCGCTAAAAAGCCATTGACCTTGGTCTTGGCGCCCTCTTCCATGGGGTCTGCTTCCCAGTTTATCTCGTCGTCGTCGCTGTCGGCGCCTTCTCCTCTCTGGTCCTGCTGCTCTAGGAAATCGGTCTGCTTGTTGAAGTCGTCTATAGAGAAGAAGCCGTCGTTGAGACCATTGGGGTCGGGTTGGTAGGTTTCGGCAGGCTCGTCATCCGATGAGTTGTCGGAGAAGATGCCCTCTTCCCCGTCTTCCATGTTGACTTGTTCATGGTCGTTCAAGTCGTCTTCATCCGGCTCCGCGCCCTCGTCGTCGTCGTCGTCGTCGACGCCATCGTATTCCCAGTCGACGCCCTCGTCGCCCATGTCGGACTCAGTGTGGTATTCTTCCGCCTCTTTCACGTCCACGTCGTCGTCGTCGTCTTCGTCTTCGCTGTCGAGCACTGGAACAACGCCATCTTTTTGATGTGGTAGTGAAAGTTCAATCTCGTCGGCCGCCGCCTCGACAATCTTGCGCGTCTGCTCAAACACCTGATGCACTCCAAACCCAGCGATGTGGACCTTCTTCAGGTGGAGTACGCTGACATCGTCATCGTAGCCTCCACCCCGCTTCCGCTTCTTGCGCAGTTCTTGTTGTCGTTTTGATTGCGATTCGCTCACACCAGCAGCAATGGGGTCCAGAAAACGTTTGGCGGCTGCAAGGAAGGATGCATTGAGCTGAGGCGTGGGCTGCAGGAAAGCAAGCGGGTTCGCGAGCAGACTGGTAGGCGCAGTGGCAGCGGCTGGTTGAAGCTCCATTGGGGGCGGGGGTGCCGAGCCGAGTGACAGGGTACGTGAGGAAATGGACGTGTCGGGCGAGAAGGAAGGCTGCGCCATGCTACTATGATTTTGTCGCGGTCAAGGGCAAGTGCTTGGGACAAAAAGGCGCAGTTTGCATGCGCTGAGGTTCGCGCGACAGCATTCGAACTTTTTTGGTGGAGGACGTGGTCTTAGCGTACGTTAAGGTGCCCGTGCGCAGCG
>LR132346.1:0-29509 GCA_900634815.1 Paradendryphiella salina | reverse complement strand
AGGAGGAGGAGGAGGAGGAGGCGGAAGGGACTGGATTCTACACTTCAAATATTCCTTTTTTTTTGATCTGGAGAGAGATGAAGCTGAGAGAATCTACTCATACATGACGCTAACATGACAACACACGCGCGCCCTAAAAGGCGACCAAGGTTATAAAATATACAAGAAACGAAAGAGGAGTGAGAGCAATCTACCCCTCAAACAGCAGAGTACACAGCCGTACATCCTCTTCCACACTCAACCTTTTGCTCAAACTCGACTGTTCTTCCGTCAACCTTGACCTTGTTCCTCGGCGTAATCTGGAATCGATGCATTTCCTTTTCTCTCAATTGTCGGCCATAGCCTGCCGCCGACACAGCTCTTTCTTGTTCGGCCGCTTGGTCGAGGGGTTGAATGTAGGCGGGGGTAGCCAGATTGCTTCTCTTGCCGCTACCGATCTGGTAGAATTCGTTGTTGCCCCAAAAGAGGATGTCGCGGCCCCAGTTGGTATCATTGTCGGTGAGTTTGCGGGCGCGGCCTGTGACGGCGACGCTGGCGACGTTGTCGAGGACAGCGGCGGCGTGGGTGGAGCCGACAGAGATGGTGGAGAGACGGATGGGTATGGCGGTGTTTTTGGCTTCATCCCATTCGAAGAGGCCGGAGAAGGCGGGCACTTTGACCGGGTCGGACTGTGTGTGTACCCAGCGACCCACTCCGAGTTGGCCTGTGAGACCAAAGCCAAAGGCCCATGTGTCTGCGGTTGTTTTGTTGCCCTTTGTTGCTTCGACGGCGAGAAAGGATGTGTTACCGCCAGCAAAGACGTTTGTGACCTTGCCTATTTGGCCCGAGTAAAACTTTTGTGTTGGGAGAAGAGAGGGTGCATCAACGCTCTGCGCCTCTGCATTGAATGGGAAACCTAGCTGACCAGCGGTGTTGTCACCAAAAGTAAAAGCGCGTCCTTCCGAGTCGCAGACGAGACTGTGATAGTCGCCCGTTGCAATCTTTCTGACAGGGAAGCCTTTGAGGGTGGTGATCTCGTGAGGAATATCAAAGGCACCAGGTGGCCGGCTCTCCCATGTCAGACCAGGTATGCCTAGTTGACCCTTGCTAGGAAAGTTTTGTGAACCTGAAGCGAAGGAGAAGACGCGACCAGAGGAGGTGAGCATGAGGGCGTGCTCTAGGCCGGATCGAATATCTGTCACGCGCTCGCTCCATGCCAGGTTCTCGGGAGTGCGGTTGCGGTACGAGACGTTGTTAGAGCCGCCCCAGAAGGGGATCCAGGAGGTGGATGGTGGCTTAGGACCTTCCTTCTGTTCCGCCTGGGAAACGGGTATCGAGTACACAGAGCCATTTGATGAAAGGCCAATAATGCGGTCGCGTGAGATGGCCAAGGATCTAAGGTTCCGGCCTGTCAAAGTTTTTGTGGGTTCCTTGACGTCGTTGGCAAATGCTACGCCCCATTGCAAAAGATCGCCCTTTTCGTCAATGGCCGCGCCAAAATTTCTGTCCAGCTTAATATCACGCAGCAGCTTCCCGTCGAAGAAGCTCAACCGTCTTGGTGTCTTGATGTACTTTTCGTCTGAATCAGGTGCGACGACCTTTCCAGAATTGGAGCCCCATGTGTATACTCCAGGGTTCTCCCAACTCTTCACCACCTGGAGATGCTGGGAGCTGATGATGTTTCGGTTGTCATCGACCGACGTAGCCTTCCGCCGTGGAGCCTCAAACTCTAACTCGGGCTCCTCGGGCTCCTCGGCATGGGCGTCTCGTATTATGGGATTTCCGTTGCACCATTGCCATGCCGTGGCCGTGGCCCAGAGTGCGCTGACGGCGGCTAGGGATCGAACAAAATGTTGCTGTCGTCGCTGTGCGTATGGATGGGCGGCTGAGCGAACTTGCGGGCGCGGGGCTCTATTCCCAATATTCCTACATAGTCGCGGGGCGTGAGGCGTTGGTAGTGTCGCGCGCGAGACACCTCTAGCACTGAGCATGGTGTAGCGTGACATGCGGTTTGGCGGGAGTTGCGTGGTGGGAAGGGACGACCCTTGGGTGTGGTGAGGAATCAAGAGAACAGCATGTACGCCATGTTCATAGGTCCGCTTATCGTTACAGTATTGGTAATTGGACAGCCTCGATGGCTTCTTGAAATCGCAGCGGCGGGATCGATGACGCTTCTAGATTTTGGCGTCGGTCACCTTCTCCCCATGCTCGACGTAGCATGTATCGGGCTAGCGCGCATCTTGGCCCCCGCCCCTCCCCCAACGACGCCTGGACCGAGCTCCGACGTGTGAGGTTGCGTGTCCGCTTCGGCAGCGGACAGTCAGGTACACGACCAAACGCGCTTTGAAATGTACCAAGGAGACTCGTGGTACAATGCCTTTGTGCCGCGCGCGGCGAAGCCCCAGGAAAAGGGCAAGCATCGCCGGCGGGAGAGCCTGCTCCAACAGGAAAACGTAAGCCCACCATCCGCTGCATGGGTACGTTTGAGCACTTCTGATGATTGTTCCTGCAGGAGAGTCAGGCTGACTTGGAGCGCGTAGAAGCCATCGTAGAGACTGCTGAAGACGATCGTCCCGGGAAGCTCAATGGCCCTCCACCAGCAACCCTGGCCAGACGCGCCAAGTCGTACAGCGACTTCTACAGCGTCGTGCGCGCACACTTGAACAAGGAAAAGGCACTGGAGAAGAGGAAGGCACGAGAGCACCTCAGCACCGAACTCGAATTTGCCGAGTGGTACGGCGACGTCAACGACGAGTTGCTGGAGGCCAGCCACGAAGAATACAGGTATGTATCAGCACCACGGACGCGGCAAGGCGAGAGTCGCTCATGGTAGTTATTCAGAGTATATCAAGACCAGCTTCACATGACAAGAAACCACCTCGAAAACGTCATCTCCGACACCACCGACACTCTCAACATCCTCTCCTCCCTCTCGGAGTCGTTCAAGCTTGTCGAAGCGCAGACAAATGCCTTTCGTACGCAATGCGAAGGCCTCATAGGCGACCAGAAACGCATCACGAAACTTGCCGACGACATGGAGCAGAATCTGCGATACTATCTATATCTCGAGCCCACGACCAAACGCCTCAACGCGCCGGGCGCCGGCAAGATTGTGCGAGGCAAGGAATTTGTCGAAATGCTGGCAAATCTGGATAGTTGTCTAGAGTATATGCAGGCAAACTCCAACCACCGCGAAGCCGACACGTACCGGTCGAGATACCGCTTACTGCTCACTCGCGCCCTTACCCTCATTCGCGTCCATTTCACAGAAGCCCTCCGAGAGATCGCGGCTGACGTGTCGAAACGGATAGCTGATCGGCAGTTGAACGATACTACCATGTCTGCGCTACTATATGCCAAGTTCCGTGTTGGCGCGCCAGAGTTGAAGAACATCGGAATCGAGATACAAAAGCGAGCAGTGCTACCCCCGGGAGCCGCTCCAGGAGGAGAGGCCGAATATCAGAGTCTGATGAACGAGCTATACCAGAGCTATTCAGCCACCCGTGGCCGGCTCATCCTCCCCATAGTGACGAAAAAGATTGGAGAGATTGCACAGGCTCCAAGTACATCGACTGATTTGGTCGCATTTGCTCGAAGTAGCATAAGCTACATTCGCGGTATATGTTTCGATGAATGCGGCCTGTGGCGCGAATGGTTTGAAGGCGACGGCGGACTACATGACTTTCTCGAAGCTGTGTGCGAGCCTCTGTACGACCATCTCCGACCCCGAACTATCCATGAAACCCAGATACTGAAACTGTGCGAGCTTTGCACGATGATTCAGACACGGTACATGGAAGAGGAAGAGGACGACTCGCCTGTAGAAGCCAACAAGCTCGATTTTTCCGTCATAGTGCATCCGGCATTGGAGGATGCACAGAGTCGACTGGTGTTCCTTTCGCTAGCCATCCTGCGAGACGAAATCGAGAAATACAAACCGAAGCCAGAGGATCTGGACTACCCGGCAAAGAACAAGAAGCAAGTAACTTCTGGAACAAAGTCGAATCAACCAGCATTGTCTGGTAAGAAGCAACCCAAGTCTGAGGTTCCAGCGACACCGTTACTCCCAAAAACGCCTACCATTGTTGAAGAGGACGATCCGGATGCCCGGTGGAACTTCAACACAGAGGCTGCCTTCAAAGACTGGTATCCAACATTGCGGAAAGCTATCTGGTTGCTCAGTAAGATATACAGGCTTGTACATGTATGTATCAATTCATGAGTCCAAGGCTATGCTAACGCACCGCAGTCGTCTGTATTCGATGATTTAGCCCATCGCATTGTGCACAGCACCACACTTTCGCTCGTACAAGCTAGTGCCCTCCTCACCAAATCGACCTCGCCCACGGATGCCGCCTTGTTCCTCGTCTCACACCTGCTCCTCTTGAAACAACAAATCGTAGCTTTTGACATTGAGTTTGTCACACCGGAAACTGAAGTTCAATACAACTTTTCAAGCGTAACCAACACCTTCTGGGAACTCCGTGCGCGGGGCGGTCTCTTCAATCCACGCAACCTAGTCGGTCTGCTGATCCCAAAAGTCGTCGAGAATATGCTAGACGCCAAAGCCGAGGTAGATGCACGGCTGCGCCAGGCCATCAACGACTTCACCGGCCAATTCGTAACCCGCATGACTGCGCCAATCGATACAAAGAACAACAAAAAAGTGCCTACGAGCGAAGCGCCCGCGCGCACCAGCAAAATCCGGCAGAACATTGGGCATGAAACACCGTTCTTGCGTTCCAAGCTGGAAGAGTATATTTCCGATGTGCGGACCCGTGAAATGCTCGTCGCTGCCGTCATGGAATCTGTGACGCAGGCATATGAAGACTGGTACGACACTGCCTACTCGCCATGCCTTCACAATCAAAGCGGCGGTGCTGCTGCGAACCGGAACTCCAAAGGAAAAGGCCGCGAAGACGGCGTCTGGGACCCCGATGTGTTTGCCGAGTGGTGCGGTAATGCGTTCAAGGTAGGTACGCTGGGTGCTGGTGCAGGTAATGAACTGGAAGATGATGACGACGATTACGGTGAGGATGACAGCGATGCTGATAGCATGGATGCTCGCACGGGCACAGAGAGGATGGGGAATACGGGGTTGAGGATTAAGATGTGATGGCCCAGAGGATGGTCGTGGGATGCAATTTCATGACTGCCGAGGAGAAAGGAGAGAGAGAGGGGGGGGGCCCTTGTTTTGAGCGAATGCGTAGCACTGGAAAGGCGTATTTATGTCATTTTCCTTGCCTACGACCAGATTATTGGACGGAAATGTATGAGTACTTTTTTCCCTCGTTCTCATCCTTCTTTTCCTTGTTCTGCTCTTGCTCTTGATGCACATGCACGTTCAGATTCTAAAGCCTCTTCTCTTTCCACGGACGTATGGGGTATAAATGTCATCATGTCCTCCTCGCTCTCCTCTTCCAGTGCGACCCGCTTTTTCTTGCCATCTTTTTTACCTTGACCTTCTTCTTCTTCTTCTTCTTCTTCTTCTTCTTCTTCTTCTTCTTCTTCTTTTTTGTTTCTCTCTCTCACCCTTCGCCTCCAAACCGCTTTTTTTTCCTCGCCGCTCAAGCGTATCCGTGTCTTCGGCTGATGTCTATTGTGAGTGTGCGACATTAGCCGCTTACCCTCTTTATCACCTTTATACTTTATTACCCACTCACCCTACTCTACTCTACTCTACTCTACTCTACTCTACTCTACTCTACTCTACTCTACTCTACTCTACTCTACTCTACTCGGCTTTGTACTGCTCTAGTACTTTGTCCCACTTTGGGCATAGCATGGTGGGTAGGAACTTACACTGCTTTCTGTGCTCGAGTTATGGGTGTGGTGCGTGTTGTGGTAGGATGATGTTGTTGAGGATATGGAGAGGTAGGAACGCTGGTTGGGCATGGGGGTGTTTGGAGGAGGAGAAGAAGAAGAAGAAGAAGAAGAAGAAGATGATGATGATGATGATGATGATGAAGAGGCAGAGTTCTGTTGATGTGGTGTTATTACGCTCCACGGTTGGACACTCATTTCCTTTGTCGAGACTTACATCATGTGTCCCTGTGTCTGTGTTTGTTCCAGAGTCGCTATGGCTATCGCTATCGCTATGGCCATCACCATCACTGACCGCACATCCTCTCCTCCCCAACATCTTCTTCATCGTCACTCCCCTCGTCAACTCTTCTCCTCTTCATCTTTTCCCGTGCAGTACTATTCTGCCGTCCGTCTGTGGCATCTCGTTTCAGCTGCTTGACGGCGTCGATGACGCAGAACATGGACGCACAGGCGAAGTCGTAGGCGGGGCCTTGGAGGTTGGCCAGGGAAAGTTGAAAGGCCATGTACAGGTGGAGGAGATCGAGGTATGGTAGGAATGAACAAGGGGAAGGGGAGTTAAAGCTGGGTTTGGCGGTGCTCTTGCTGTTGGGTCTGCGGGTAGTGCGTTGTTTCGACGAGGTGGTGGGATAGGTAGATGAGTGTTTTCGTTTCTTGGCTAGGGTAGAGGAGGGTGTGGGGGGATGTCTGTGTTGCAGTTGTTGTTGCAGGCATCTCTTCAATATTGATCGCGTTACCCTCTTGTTGGAGGTGTCGTCTTCGTTCTCTTTATCGTCTTCACCTTGTTCCTTCTTAAGTTTTGCTGAATCTTGTCTATTGTATTCTTCCTCCCCGTCAGAGTCACGCACGCATCTCTTTCCTACGGATGTTTAGTAGCCCCTCGACGTTTCACTAGATGCCCAGTCGCGCAATAAATTTCATTCATCCCCAGTTACGAGGGTTCGGTTGGACGTACTCTTGGAATACTGGGACCTGTGCTTATTTAGAGTCGTCAGTACAGCATCGCTCTCGTCGTCACCGTCGTCATCTGTAATGGCAAAATACGCAACAGTGGATCCGCATTTTGACGTAGTCTTGTCTCGTATACGAGAAAGTGGAAAGGGACCCAAGGCGATCGTTTTGGTACGAACCATGACCCCGATGCACCGAACTAGCGGCAGTAGGATGTATGGCGATCTGGTAAAGGATGTGTGGTTTAGAAGTACATCGGTAGTTGTCGGTGGTGAGGTGTTACATCTACGTCTTAGGCTTTTGGGACAAGGCAATGATGTTTTCCGTGCGGTATGTGCTCAAGGGTAGTAAGAAAGAGGTGTGGAAACCTGCAAACGTCATGTTTGTCTTGGTCATCATCAAACTTTCGTGGTTCTGCCGAGCGGAAGAAATTGATTGTAGGGAAGACAATTGCCGCATGGTAACAAACTGCACATGTGGAAAGGATACTTGCATACAGGAGACTCATGCAGAAGAGATACCTACTAGCCAACGAGATTTCCCAATCACGCCTCATTCCGTACCCGTCTGAAAGAATGTGCCTGTTTGCTCTCTACTTCCACCCCCTCCCCAATCACAGCTCATGATCTACATCTCTGCTCACTCCGTGAATCTCACGATTTTGCCACTCCTGTCCTTCTGTATCTTAGCTTTCCTTTTGTTTGTCACAACGTGCGCTACTTTTGGCATTGGTGTCTCGTGTAGATTGACCGCTTTCTGCACCCTCTTGCCTTATGACACACGTGCGCGATCTGGACTGGTCGTGAGTCTTCTCTCTGTGTCACACAAACCGGCGAGACGTTTCAAAGGGTCAGGAATGGCAAAAAAACTCTGCCCGAACTTTCAACATGGCTCTGCAGAGTGTTCACAGATATGAACTCTGCTAATATTTGATATCCTGCGGTGGCATGCTTTGAAAGGTAGTATAGAATACAAACTCCGTCTACTTCATACACTAGCTCCTCACTTCTTTGCTGCTGGCTTCGTTGGCGTTGACGCAGGTGCTTTCGCGGGCGGGGCTTTGGTAGCATCGGTCGGGGGTCCTGGTGGTTTGCCCTGGCGGCTAATGAGATCGAGCAGATGGTCTTCCTTCTGGCCGCTCTGTACGAGAGGTTAGCTATCAAGTCCATATCCGGGACAATCTCCCTTGTCTCGAAAACCCACCTTATCCGCATCGGTATCCGCATCCCACCCCCTTCCGAATTTGGCTCTGAAGGCCGCCAATTTCCCAGCCTCATCCTCTTCTACATTCAGCAGCTTCTGCGAACTCGGATTCCATAGCGGCGAGTTCCGTATGTCTTTCGCGCTTTTGTATACTGGCTGCGGGTTGGTGGTTCGTACGGTAAACGAGCTGCCGTCAGAGAGAGTTATGAGCTGGGTGAAGGTGTAGGGTCGCTTCGGCCGGCGGAGAAGGGTCGCGTGGCGCACTTGGTTTGTCGACTGAATTTGAGGCTGGATCGATTGGCGGAGGGCGCGCAATGCGCTGGTTGAGGGTACCGGGCAGGCCATGGTGATGTGTGTGTGTGTGCTGGGAGTGGTATCGAGCGTCGAGATCAAAGTTGCGGAGAAGAGCCGGAGGTCTAGGCGGAGCTAATATTTCCAACATGCCAGACAACCTGGTATGCGCAAAGCATCGTCATAAGCACCGCACTTCTCTTTCCTTTGCAAAACCTCGGCAGATGGAATTTGCATAGACACGAGTACCCGGGACATGCAATAACAACACCCTGGGTTTCACTGGAAATGGCGCTTGCGCAGCGCTCAGCATCCCGCTTCTTTGCGGCCTTTTACCGATGGAATTTACACAGTCGTGAGTCGGCTTGGACTGTCTGCGCTGAACCGCCACTAAACTCGAGTCAGAACATCCACAGCCCTGTGCCATTGCCTCCCCATATGCCTTGAACAGCACACGTTCTCGAAACGGTATTTGCGCCCCGCAGCAGTACCACGCGACTCGCCTTCTCCAACAACAAAGCCAGGCCGAGCCGCAGGTGCCCGATGAATCCTCGGAACGGCTTGGCCATGACGCTCAAACAGCCCCAGATAAACCAGGAGCACGGATACTGCGGCCGGCAGATAGTGTACGAGAGGAAACCACTGGTGGACAATCGGGCGTGGAAGAGCAGGACGTGGGACTTGAACTCTCCGATCAGGAACAGAAGCAGGCGCGATTGAAGCATTCGGTACGCGGCTTGATGCGCAACGTGCCCAGCTCAGTCGCAATCGTTACCGCGGCATGCATCGACCCTGCTACCGACAAGTATGTACCAGTGGGTGTCGCTGTTTCTTCACTGAGCACCGTAACCCTGGACCCGCCTACCATCTCTTTCAACATCAAGGAGCCTTCCAAGACGCTAGATGCGATACGTGCTGCGAATGGTCTTTTCCGTGTCCACTTCCCAGCGGCTGACAGAGGCGGCGCAAACCTGGTCGACCTCTTCTGCCAGGGAAACCATGCTGATGCTTACGATCTGCGAGCGAAGGAGTTGAAGATACATCAACCCAAAGACAGGAAGAACCCCATGACTACGCGCTCGCTTGCACCGCAGGTACTCAATGATTTCATACTAGCCGCATTGGAGTGCGAAGTTACCCATGAATTTCCCGTTGCAGATCACGTCATCCTCGTCGCAAAGGTCGATGATATAGAGCAGAAGACTTCCGAGGAGCCAACCATCCTCTATATCGACGGAAGGTACCGGAAACCTAATGGCGAGATGGTATACTCCGCTGCAAGAAGCAAAACGCTTGCAACCAGTAAGAGTGTTTGGTCGGTATGGAATTATCCTTTATTTCCAGGCGAGAAGGAGCGAGTAGACTATCTGGGGCAGATTAAGGCCTTGATCAAGGCCAACCCCGCTTATTACAAAGAACCCAACCGAACTACCTACCGGAGCATCGACGCTGAGCTGCCATACCCTGCAGCGAATTTCGGTATCAGCCTGGCGCTTCTTGTGGCCGAGTGTAGAAAGGAGATGGGACTTTCCGCTAGCATCAAACCTGAGCTTGCAGGCCACCAAGTGCTCAACGATTTCTACGGGTCGCTGACCCCAGCCATGAGGGAGCAGATCGTGGAGCGAGCGAAGAAGTTGATTGCACTCGATTCGCGCTTCTTATCTCAGAACTACACGACTCTCTTGTACAACCTTGGCGTTAGTCCTAACAGCAGAGATTTCTTGCCTAGCGATATCATGCAGCCTCTACGAGCTGCCAATCTAGCGCCGCCTTTCGAGCCACGGAGGGGACACATAGACAGTACGACGTACGACATTCGAAAAGTTGAGCAAATCGAATTCCGTCTGCGAGGACATCTTCGAAAAATGAGGTTCCTGGCTGCGTTGCAAGAATCTTTTGAAGATGCCATGGTAGCCATTGGCGAACGAAAAATGACGGCTTTGCATTTTAAGAAATCCCGCTCGCGCCTGCTTACCGAAACCCATCCCACACTTTTCGATGCCTCGGCAATCGATATCGCTGGAGAAGTAACTCAAGAAGAGCTCCGTGTGGTCCTCTGTCGAATCATCAATCGTCTAAACATCTACTCGCAAGCCGACTTTCGAAGGCATATCAATCAGGACTGGTGTGAAATTCTGCGTCGAGCTGGCGTGAACCCTACCATCACAGGTATGGATGTGGAGTTTCTGATGGGTAAGGTGAAACATTTGTTTTTGTCTACAAGGCAATTCAAAGAGCTACCTCGTGCTATCAACGATATGATAAAGCCTTGGTTCACTTGGAATGTCAGTTGGGACGATCTTGAAGAACGTGTGAAGCGGTTTGTAGAAACCATCCCGCTGCGTGCTACGACGTGGTCGAACAAGGATAGGCTCGCTGCTATGGGCCTTCACTGGGAGGCTACCGTTACGTTACCCAGTCAAGATGCCGGGAGCGACGAAGCCGGACAGCCTCTCAGCCAAGGCCATATCCTCGATACTCTCGTGGCCAAAGAGCTGAAGCAACACTACGGCAAGGGCACTGAAGAAGAGAATCAAGCTATCGCCAAGTATCTGAAGGAGACATACCACTTCGACGTTGCCCACACGCCAATACAATACACCCCAGCCGCATCAGAAGCCGAATCCTCGGGTGACGAGATGCAACAGGCCATGTTGGCGAACCTCACTGCTCACCAACAAAAACAATGGCTAGAGCTACCCAAGTCAAAACGACCGTCAAGGCTTAATCCGAATTACGAGCGCAGGCAGGAAGCCGACGGAAGTGTTTCTGGTGTGAGAATCCGCTTCAACCGTGGCCAGACTCTGACCAAGAGCGGGAAAGTAATGCGGTACCCTGAGCGGCAAGAGCCTGAAAAGCACGAGTCTGACAAGCAGGGGTCAGAGAAACAATGGGGGACGTATTCGTTTGGTCAACCACAGTAGTCTGGTGCATGTTTTGCGCCTACATTATACCTTAATCAGATATGTCCGAGGACGCAAACTAAGAAATTACCTAACAGCTCTTCGATTCTTACGCTACTTGCGCTGCAGTACCCTTAGGACTTGGATATGCTTGAGTGGTGAGATGCGCACGTGACTGCGGGACGGATCAACCCCGTTCCGTGGAGCCTGGGAAGCTCCATCGCAATTTCCTAGTCGGAGCTTCCCCGCGAGTCTACCTCGCAAATCAGCAACACGGCGACGAGGTACTTTTCACTGCACCAAGTACGAGCCCGTCACCACACTCGGTCCGTCGCGCAAACCAAAATCAGCAAATATGAAGCTCGTCAGGTGAGGCAGTCGGAGAAAAGACAGTGGAGTCGCTGCTAACGGCTTCGCGCAGGTTTCTTATGAAGTGCCAGAATGAGACTGTCACCGTCGAACTCAAGAATGGTAAGTTGGAGCATATCTACTTGTGTTCAATCGTTATCAAGTCACGACTTGGCGATAGAAGCTTTGCTTTCGAGCGCGTCTCTTGTCCAGTTGCGCAAGCGGTCAACCTTTCACTCTACCTATTTTCCACTCCAGGTATCGAGACGCGAGTTAACACAGGCACAGGCACCATTGTAAACGGCACCATTACCTCCGTCTCACCACTCATGAACGTCGCGCTCCGAGCGGTCAAGTATACGCCCAAGTCCCGCGACACCGTGGCCCTCGACACTATGACTGTCCGCGGCTCAACGATCCGCTACATCATCCTTCCCGACTCATTACCGCTCGACACACTTCTCATCGACGATGCGCCCAAGCCCAAGAATAAGGCGAGGAAAGAGGTTGCTGGTGGTGACCGTGGTGCAAGGGGCGGTGGCCGCGGAGGTGGCCGAGGACGTGGAGGCGGTCGCGGAAGAGGCGGTGGTGGAAGAGGACGTGGACGAGGCTTCTAGATTTGAGGATGGGTCTGGGGATACAAGAGACTCAAGGACGCAAATACGTTGTGAAAAAGATCGCGGCACGATCAAAGTCAGCGCATGTAGGATTTGGAACCACCAGAGAATGGGCAAATGGCTCACGCGAAACACCAATATTGATGCGCGAGAAGGAAGACTTTTGGATTGGCCATAATTGCAAACATGGCACAGCATGCGCGGCGTTGGGCGGGTCGCGATTGGTGCTGAAGCTGCACCTCGAAAGAAGAATGATACCACTTTAAAATGCAGATACTGGCGCTTGCAGACCAAGCCTAGGTGCTCTTTTGTTTACATGCTCACAAACTGCAGACTATTTACGAATCCAAACAATCCACATCCACTTCTTACTCTGCATCCTCAGGTGCTACGGGCGCTGTATCGTCAACCTGAATCCCACCCCTCTTCTTCTCTTTGCTATCATGGAACGGCAATTTCCATCCACCCTCTTCTTCTGGTGTACTCAGCCACAGCCTCATCAGGTGTCTCCGTGGTGCTGGCGGTGCGTAGTCTTTGTACGCGGTTCTCGCATGCAAAATGTGGTTGTTGGAGAGGAACTGGATATCGCCTATATCCAAAATCATATGCAGAGCGAGCTTCTGACACGTCTCCTCCAAGACTGTCATGGCGCGTTGCTGAGCCTCTGAAAGCGGAGGGATCAGACTAGCGCTAGAGAAGCGGGTCAGAGAGCGGACGTAGTATGGGTCCCATCTACTTCTTGTTAGCTTCTGCTTTACTCCCTTCCTATATTGACTGAAGGGCATGACTCACTTGCTGTACACTCTAGGGTTGTCACCTGTTTCGAGGTAGAACACAACCGTTCTAATCCACTCCTTCAGCCCTTTACTCGTCTCGCCCTTGCGATCAAAGTACCAGATGGGCTGTGTAAGGAGTTCCGCGACATCGGGATGATTCTCCTGCAGATCGTTCCAAACCTGATGGCTACTGACCTATCACCAGCAATCAGCCCAATGTTCGATCAAAAAAGAAAAAGTCGAAAAAAGTGACAAGAGAAGACATGTCCAAACTCACCAAATCACTCTCACCCCCCTCCAACGCCTTGGCCACACACAACAACCCCACCAAATCCGCATCATCAGCATGGAAATATTGCCGCGCATTCGTCCGATAAATCCTCACGCTATCAATCGCACTCGCGTCCTCGCCCAGATCCTTGACATGCCCCAACACATGGCCGCGACTATTCTGGCTCACAAAATAGCCCAGATATGTGCCTAGCCCCATGTACGCAACAGCCGCCTTGCAGTCCCCCCACACTTGGACGGGCAACCCCTTGAACAAAATGAAGCCCTTGCCGTCCACCAGCTCTTTGCGCAGGGGGCCTAGGAATTGTGCCAAGTGCGGGAGGGGAAACTTGGTAGAGGTGATGCCGGTTAGGGATTCGCCGCGAGCGAGGAAGGCGTCGGCTGCGGAGCTGATTTCTGAGATTTCTGCACAGGAGAAAACGTGGGTCCAGCGCTCAGAGTGCGAGATGTAGTCGCTGGCGCTCCATGCTGTCGGGCCGCTAATGTGCCGTGGGAATGAGGTGTACGGGTGCAGGAGCGTGTAGATGGGTTCGTGTTGGCCTGAGGTGCGGAGGCCGTCTGGGAAGACTGTTTTGGGTACTTTGGTGGTGGTGATGGTGGTAGGGGAGAGGGTGTAAAGGGCTGAGGGAGTGGGGGATATTCGGGATGGTGTCATATTTGGGACTGCTGAACTGTCTTGAAATCGAATGCAGCAAGTGGGCGTAGGCAAGGAGTGTGCAGGAGAAAAGAGGTCAGAAGAAGACTGTCAGTGGGATTTTTCCAATCCCAAAAGTCCGTTTTCCCAATATTAATCTTTTCCACAGCATAGGGGAAATAAAGGGGGGTGGGAGGATTCGTAAGAAAGTTCACAAGGCATGGGATTTCCAAAAGTCTTATTTGTACATGTTACATACCTTACCCTTCCTTCACCCATGCACCCATGTCCCTTTCCAATCCTTGAATCCGTCATTTCCCCTCGTTTTCTTTCTCTTTTCGGTCGCTGTCACAGCATTCGGCGCGTTTCAGCGGCCGGGGGGATACGCGCTCACAATACAATGGCTTCAAATGGCGTGCTCGAACACAGCATACACAAGGGTACTGTTGACGCAAGAAACCGCAACCCCGCTCGCTTGCCAAACCCATCATCATCATGCTCATACTCATGCTTAACTTCCCCGCTTTCTTCTCGGCGGTGAATTTCATCATCGCGTTTAGATCACGGATTATAATGTGCATTGGACATTTTTCCTCTCTTTTCTTCTTGCCCTTGCCTTCTTGTCTTCACGAACAGTGATTAAGCCGGGAGCATAGAGGGTGGAGAGGAGGTATTGACAAGACTTGATGTATTGATTTGCTGGAGTAAGGGAGGGGGGTTGGGATACATGAATGCATGGATCCAAGGATGGATGGATAGATGGACGTCGGGATAAAGCAAGGACGCGAAGCGTGAGGAACGAGCGGACGAACTAGTTTACCCCACCGTGGAAACAACACCCCCTCCTTCCCGCCCCTCCTCATGGTCACTTAGTCGCTGTAAACGCTCCGTGTGAAGCCGCGCCGAGAAACACTAGAAGCAGGTCGGTGGGGAAGAGAAACTGACAGGGGTCATATGCGTGCATGGAGAGAGATAAAGCGGAGTCCCTGCCTAGGCCACAATGGGATACGCCGTACGCCGCTGCGATCTTTTTTCGTAGAGCAGATGCTAGAAGATTTGCAGAAAAAGAAAAAGAATCGCCGAATTCCCACTTCCTGAGGACGATCAAAGCTACCTTGTGCATGCAACAACCAATACACATGTTTTAGAAACTGGATAAACACTCCTCAACAACCGCCTCCAACATACCCAGCGTATAGAATCTCGCCACATTCCCATAAACGCTCATCTTCTTCTTAATCTCAGCTTTATTCTTCGTAGCCACCCACTCGCCCGCGCAGGCACAATGTTCCATAAAGTCGTTGCTGCGCAGCCTCTTGCACTTGGCGCACTTGAGATCCTGCGTGCACCATTCGAGCACCATTTTCTGAACTTCGCCAACGAGCTGCTCCTCGATGCGCCGCTTGTCGTATGTAGCGTCGCAGTTGTCGCACTTCCATTTGGGCAGCACGGGGGCGGCGTCGCTGTCCGGTAGGAGAATGGGGAGCAGGGCCGAGTCGCGGCAGAGATCTAGGTCACGTGACGAAGTGCAGTCGTCACAGATGACGCCCCGGACGACGAGTGCGGCGCTGGGATTTGTGAAGGTGGCTTCGGCGCTGAACTCCCGAATGTCGAAAAGATTGAGTAGGTCTTTGCGAAGTGCGCGGGCTTCGAGCGAGATAGCGCGGTCTAGACTGAGAACTTGCATGATGCTTTTGACTAGCTGGAGGACTGGGTTTGTGAGCTTGAGGTGTGAGCCTGGGAGCTCAGGAAAGACATAGTCGGACGCGAATAGAGGGTCGAGGACCTCGGCGTGCTGCTTCTTGGCGAGAGCGTTCATCTGCTTGGACAGTGGCTTCGTAAATGTCTTGGGTAGTATTTGGGTTTGATCATGTGGATCTACGGTAAGTGGTCGCAGTGGAATTTGAGTCACGCGCGGCGTTGAGCCATCTTCTGTGATAGCTGGTCGTTTACGTGCGTGCATCAGTTCGATAAACTCGATTACCCAGTCGTTGAAGGTAGGCTGGAACTTTGATGGCAAGAACTGGGCAAGCTGCCAGCACATGATGTTTTCGACCGGTTGGTTTTCATCTTCAGTGACCTCGCTACAGCCTTTGCCTCCGTAGTTGAACTCGTCGTACCAGACTAGGTAGTCCCAGTACTCTTTGATTTCTAGTTCCATGAATTGGAACAGGGGCTTTGTCTTGATGGTCTTGATGATATACTGACTGTATGCGTAGGCATTGCCGACCTCAGCTTTGGTTGTCTGGAGAAGGAGACGATTCGGACTGGCAAAAACAATATGCGAGCCTACACGCTTGAAATCCGTCATGAGTTGCTGTAGCGTCTTCTTGGACATCATCTGGACATAGTAGTGTAGGGATCGGTCATAGAGGAAGGATCCAGGACTGCTGACCCAGCGGACAAGATGTTGGACCATGACGTCGGCCATACTAAAGCCGTGGCCAGTCTGAACAGCTTCAACCCACCAAGCCTTAACCATTTCTCGGAGAACTGTGATACCCGCGCTTGCGAAGGCGTTGTCGGAGTAGATGACATTGGAGCCGTCGTTGGTTGAATCGTAAGACGGGTTAAAGGAAACGGAGTCTGCGCCTTCAAGCTCGTTGACAAGGGACGACGAGAGAATTGTGTTGATAGCAAGGTTGCGCAGATTGATGTCAATGCACACTGACGAGTAAGTGCCCGGGTTGTTGATTGATGGCATCTCGACCGTCTCAAGAGGTGCGAGGATATCATCCTTCTCATACCCAGCGTGGTCCGGTTTCGCTTGACCAGACCACCACAAGATCACCCGGTCCTTCTGCAAGCGTCTCGCATATGCCACATCGATGAGGAACCGCGGGTCGTTACCCTCAAGGTTGCATAGTGGGATGTCTCCATAACGGGCCAGCTCTAGTAGATGAGCGACCCAAGACCCAAGATCGAGGTAATGTCCTACCATTCGCCTAGCAATGAACGATTGCCAGCCCAGGGGTGGCAGTTGCTTATCAGACTCGTCTGGGTTGAGTGACAGAATTGGCAGATCCCTAAGCGCTGGAACATCGTGTGAAAGAAGAGCCGGATTTGGTGATTGCATGACGACAATGATTGGCCCGGACTCGTCTGCTATCATCCTCTTGATGACATCCCCTATTTCAAGTAGAGCCTTGCGTTTGGTAGTTACCATCGTCGTTTTAAAGTGGATGTCGTCTTGGTACCCAATCATGGCCTGCCAGGGCTCACCATTGTTGTCTTCCATCCGTCGTTGTAGCGCATCGCGGTAGATACGGTCCACATTTGGCATACCCTGCGAGTCTTTAGACTTGTTCTGGATAACGATTTGCGCATCGCTCTTTGACGTTGAAAAGATAGCGTAGATGTTGCGGTCTCCACTGCTGACGTGGTACAAATACACGTAGTTGAAAGGCGCTTCGGCGAGATATGGCTCCTTAGTCGGCACCTTTCGTAGCGCAGAGAGGTCGAAACCTTGCTCAAGACCCTTTCCAAGGACACCTTTCTGGGATTCATCGAATGTGCATATGCTCCCAAGCTCGAGAATGGCTCGGATGTTAAATGGTACTTGCTTTTCGTAAACACCTTCCACACTAGAGTGATTGAACAGAGCCGAGATGCTGCCTGCTTCGTTGATATACGTCTCTTCAGACATTTGAAGCTTGAAAAGATGAATTGAGGGATGACCATTAGGCAGAGTATGGTTGACGACCTTCTCTACAGAGCAACCACTGACGGACACATCCGGAAGATCCTCGCTCCTCAAATTGAGGTAGATTTTTCGTGGTACGATGATCTTGAGGACGTGTATCTTCTTGTCGATCAAAACAAAGGCTCTGACTTCACCAGGTGTTTCTGTCGGCCGCAGTTGTACGAGCTGCCATGTGCTGATGTACAGAGATTGGGCCTGGTTCCTGAAGAAGCTACCAATTGCATCCGACGCATCAACTGCCTTCTCTCCGAACAATTGTCGTCTCCGCTTCCGTGCTTCTCGCTGGATTTTCCACTTTTGCTTCTGGTACATCAGCCAGCCGGAGTAGTTTTTGTCGATGCTCGGCATGACTTTCGGTAACGCAGCATACGGGTCGACGATCGGGACTGCAGGTTCGGGTTCCTTGCGCTTCGCAACCATCTTAGTGACGATGCCCTTTTTCATTTGTGATTGGTTCTGGGTCAACTTTGCGGAGCCAAAGTCTTCAAAATCGCCGGTAAGTTTGTTGTTCGCAACATTAGCGTCGGCGTTTGTGAGGACCTTCTTGCTGAACATGTCCGTCATCTTCGTTTGCTGCATTTTGTCCTCTTTCTGACGGATCCGACGGTCGAGCCAGTCAGGATGCGGCACCCTAGGGACAGGATTCCGAACTTTCTGGTATGCTGCGGGGATGGTGATGAGCTTCTGAATAACGGACGCCAGACGCTCACGGTAGTAGTCCCAGTCTAGTACGGTTCGAATGTCCATCTCTCCGGGATCGTCTCGCAACCATTTCCTTAGGAAGTATCGTTTCACCGACTCCTCAGCCGAGAAGATAGACAAAGGTACTGCACGCTCGGTGACAGGGGCGTTTCTCGGTGTCTTAGAGATGATATACTTGCAGTTCAACCCCTTGTCCTTCACCATTTGCTCGCCCAGAAACTCAGCGAGACGCTTAGCTGTTGTGATAGCGGTCGACTTTTGCGCTCCATACTCTTCCAGGGTTTTCGTCATGCTCTTGTTTTCGACAATCAAATCAATGAGCTCCTCATCAGCCAGTGTTGCTCCGCGAGTGTCCAAAATGTCAAGCCATCTATTCGCGACCTTGGCGACAGCACCGTATGTCTCCTCAAGAGTCGTGCCTTCCAAGAAGAACTTGAAGATCTGGGCCTGGAAGTTCTTGATGAGCTTCAGCTCACCACGACGTTTCACCTCGAAACCCTTCAATTCTGCCAGACTGCCGTCGTGGTTGAAGACTGCATAACGCTTCTTCAAGTTCTTGTCTTCCTCTTTCGATGTCGGCAAGATCATGGCTTTGTAAGGACCATCAACTTCAAAGAAGATGGAATTGTCGCTGTGCTTCTCGTACCGAAAATTCTCAGGATCCACCAAAGTCTCGTATTGATGATTGGTGTACTGCGCGTGTACAAGATGGTTCAACATCGTGCAAGGATAGGAGATGGTGAGCTTCTTGCCGTTGCGCATCTTGAAAGAAAAGTTCTCAGGGAAGGTGGCGGGTAGGATAGCCCAGATACCATCAGTGTCTAGCTCCAGGGGTCGACCGATGCGCTCTACAAGGGAACGTGCTAATTGAATGATGCGAGCCCCAGTCAAGCAAGTAACACCAGCCATCTCCAGAGAGTACCAACGAGATCCCTTTCGCATGACGTATCCATAGAAAGAGTTCAGAATGACTTTGTGAGCCAACTGCATTGAATCGAACAAGACAATCATCTTCTTCGCATCTTCAACCTCCGTTGCCGGAGCTCCGGACGCCTTCAGTGCCTCCGTCTTGCCTTTCCAGACTTTCTGCTTGCCCTTGAAGTCATACCGTCGGTCACGGAAACCACTGACAGTATCGACATAGAAGGGGTTCTCACGTTGGCAGATAATGGCTTCGCGCTCGATCGTGGTAGCATCGTGGACCTTGTGGTAGATCTTCTTGGAGTAATCTGTTAAACGTTTCCTGACAAGAGTGGCTTGTTCGTCCTCGGAAAGTTCCTGGAATGTCCGCTTTGGGGAGTTGGGAAACCTTCCGGGAAACTGCTCGTTTTCCAGCGCATTGCGGACCATGTTGTACTCGTCGCGTTTGGCTGGCAGATACTCACCTCTCCAGGCCCACGGCATCCGACGATCGCATGTCTTTCCAGGGCGATTGAAGTCGCAAGCCGCACAATTTGACTCGTTGATCATGGAATCTGGCTGCAATCTGTTTGTCGTCATGATGTTGGGGTACATAGAGGCGACGTCCAGATGGTAGATGAGAGGCCGTTCGTTACGATTTGGTGTGTTCTTGAGCTGCATCAATTTCTCAACAATCTCAGTTTTGATCTCGTCGTAGTTGGCAATGTCTTCCATCTTTTTCTTCTCCTCCACCTCGATACTGAACTTCAACGCAGCGTCGAGGTCGCCCAGTAGTTCGTCGATGGCTGTAGGATCAACTGCGAAGTTGTAGGCGATATCGCTTCGGAACACGCCAGCTTCCAGTGCTTCGACGTGACCTCCCACATAAGTCTCTGACTCCAGCAAATGGCCGTCCCAGAAAGCTTCTTTTGGTGCTTGATGCTTGTTTGGTAGCACGATGCCTTTCTGATATGCTTGCACCATCAACAGCATCTCGCAAAGGGTACCTGTGCCCTTGCGCAGCGCATCGTCCGGTCCAAGTGGTAGAATCTTACATAGCGCAAAGATGAAGGGGTGCACATATTTCATGTACAGGTAATAAGTCGCGACGGCATCGGAAACTGAGTATTCTGCAAGAGTCTGGGGTCGTTCAGCTGCGTAGGGTGTCATCAGTTCAGGGTCGAGTTCATCGGGGTCGTAACCAAGCTTGGCCATTGTGACAGCCTTGAGACCACGACTTCCTTGCGGGAGATAACTGTCTCGACTGACCCAAGCGAAGGCGTCCATATGTGCGCAATAGTCCGACTGGTAAATGTCTTCGCTGTTCTTCCTGAACCCAATTTCTTGGTACATGTCAATACCTTGAACACTGGATCTTGCCTCAACAAAAGGCCAATCGAAGAAATCTCCGTTGTATGTAACCATGACTGTAGGCTTGGCTATCTTAATGTGTTCGAAGAATCTTTCTAGTACGGCCTTCTCGTCCGGTTCGTTGAAGATCATGAACGGTCCGTGGTATTCGGGTTTCGGTGTGTATTCAAAGTCTTGAATGTCTTCTGAGACGATCTCACGGTTCGTAATCAGAAATCCCTGGCCGTCGATCATGTACGATATCATCATGATCTGGTCGATGGCCGCGTCTGGAAACTTCAACGGGAGCTTCGTCGTTTCGATATCGTACGCCATTACAACAGGGTCCGCTGGTGTGAGGCGGTCCTCTATACACTTGATGCTTATTACGCCATGCTTGGCCTCGACTGTGTACCAGTTTCCGATTCGAACATCCTTATCGATGGCCACTCGTACGTGGTAAGGGACGTCGTATTCCCGAATATCTACAATGAAATCGCTGGCATCAACGGTGGTCGTAAGTCGTTTCTCGTATTCGTAATCTTCGTTATCGAAAAAGTCAAAGGCGGCATTGCCGCTGGGTAATGTTAGTTATGGGCCGCTTCAAGAAACAGGTCAGACTTACTTGGCCACCTCGGCATACGTGTCCATGGCGTTGATGTTCTTCTTATTCTTCTCTACTATCGGGGCGACGGCTTTTCGGACAGCTAGGAGATCGTTTACATTTGCGAATGTGAGCAGCAAAAACTTCCTCCGATATCCTGTGAGATGATTTGGCATGCTCAAGTCCTCCTTCTCGACGGTCCTTACTGTCTTGACCAGGCCCTCGTATGCCCTTTTACAGTATTCCTCTACATCCTGTTCTCTGCCCTTCTTGACCGCCAGCAGAAAATATGGGTCGTATTCGAGCGTCGCCTTGAACGTGTCACCCTCCTCGCCAATGAAGTAAAAGTCAACACCGGCTCTGCCACCTGGGACGTCTTCGTCTTCTATTGTCGTTGAGTGCATGTTGACGAGCCATCCCACTCTCTTCTTCCCTGAATCAAAGCGTGCGAAGCCCATGGTTTCGTCGATGCGGTGCGCCAGGCGTGTTGATTCGAGCTTCTCATTCTGCGATGTGCCTTCACCGCTGCGCAGCGTTGAAGCGTCGACTGTCTTGGGCTTCCGTGGGCCATACGATGTGTTGCCCATTTTGCCCACCCGGCGAAAGGGCTGGCCTGCGCGTCGTGGCGCCATAGTGTGCGGTGAGTGAAGTTAAACAAGTATTAAATGCTAAGTACGCAAGTCAGGGTATCATTGGAGTAGTGGAAAGGCGGGAGAGACAGGAGCATCGACAATTGGCATGGAAAGTGTGTGGTGTGGAGGGACTCGGAGTGTTGAAGGGTGGATCCGCAAATGTCGGACGCGACGCGTTGGAGCGTGTCTTGCGCTTTACCAATCTCAGCAAATTGATTTTCAGCCACCGAGTGTGGCGGTGCACCCCTCATAGAATCATGGATGCTGGATATTTTCGGGCCTATTCCGCATCACCAGAAGGTGAGCGGCCACCAACTCTCTCGCGCAACAATCGAACCAACAGCGACCGCAAACCCTGTGCCTTCACTTCTTACCCGGCTGACCACCTGTCAGTTTTGAATTACGCCTGCCCGCTTCATTCCAACAGCCCATCAATCACACCACCACCACCACCACCACCATGTCCGACGATACGAGGGAAACAGTCGACGTGAATGCGCTTCCCCCGAAGCCCCGCGCGCCGGCAAATGTTATGCCCGGTGGGACAGCACATACAGCAGGCGGCGAAAAATCATCAGACGGCGGCCCGTCATACATCGACGCAGTACGAAGTCTGGGACCAGAATACTACTTGAACTTCCACAAGCGGCCCTGCGTGCGAGACAGCCAATTACAAGGGCTAGCTGCTGGATTTGCAGGAGGAAGTTTCGCAGCTATAATAGGCAGTACGTCAAATCGGAACATGTTCCTAGGGTCATGTTGATGCAGGACTATGTGGGATAATCGCTAACACCAACGCAGAGCCCGTAATCACATCTTCAAACTGGGCCGTAGCAACGTGGTGCGGTGTTTCGGTCATCTCTTACCAAGTCTGCCAATATTACCGCTCCAAAGAGAAGGCCGGCATAAGACAAGCACAAGATCTCATGGAAAAGAAGCGTGCGAGCATGGAGGCTAAGAAGGAAGCTAGGCGGAGAGCGAGAGAGGAGCAGGATCGATTAGAGCGGGAGCAAAGAGCAGAAGAGGAGAGGAGAAAGAGCTGGGGATATTGGTATCAGAAGAATGTCAAGTTTTGGTAGACTGGAGAGTGTAGCAGGGTGACGAAGATCGGCAGAAGCTGAGTGCAGCAATGTATAAGAATATGTACATTAAGAACTATGATACGACAAGATTTATTCATGTGAACTTGATCGTTGATGTTGCCCGGCAGCCTTCACCGTTTTCCTGTTTGCTTTCACTTCAATAGCTCACCTGCAGCTGTACTTCAAGGCAAACAGTACGTTTTACCAATTCTGTTCGAGACTATTGTAGCTGCCCGAGTGTAGTGCAACTAGCGATGTAAGAGTGCGATAATAGTAAACGATGATCACACAATTGCCAACTTCGCCCGTATAATCTCGCCGCCAGTAGTATTCTCTTCCCAAGAGCTAATCGCCTCAATTCCTCCCAGTTGGTCTGGATTATATTCTCTCTCAACCCCACCAAAACGATAATGCCCGAACACAAAGCAACCGCGGCAGACGGCGCTGTGCGCCGTGCTAAGCGCACAAGAATCACCAAAGCCTTCCTCTGGAAACCAAACGACTGGCAGCTCATACGCTTCATCACCGGAGAAGCGTCGCTGCTGGTCAGCCGTGCGAATAGAAAGGCGCTCCTCGTTAAGAAGATCCTTGACATCGACAAAGAAGAAGACGCACAACTACCAGAGATTGCCATTCTCGCTCGCCTCCCTGACTGTAACAGGGTAGTCAAGCCGATCCTCTACAGAGCCACAGGTCCAGATCCGGAGCATGGCAACGCCCTCTTCCAACACTACCAGTCAGGTAATCTCCAGCAGTGGAAGAAGCAAGAGCTCAACAACAGGAACTCGAAGCCAGTACCAGAGAGCTTCATCTGGCGGTGCTTCTTGCAAATCAGTCAGGCCCTGGCTTTCATCCAGGGTCAGATTGGTTCGGAAAGGGACGAGCGTGGTTGTATAATCCACCGCGACATCAAGCCCGCGAACATACCAGTCTTCGACAACGGGACGACCTATCCGTCGTCCAAGCTGTACGATTTCGGCTGCGCGACGATCTATCGCAAATCCAGGGCCCGCGAACCATTCCGCTGTGGGACCTTCCAGTGGCAGCCACTAGAGCACCATACGCAAGGCATCAACACCCGGGCAGCAGACGTTTGGGTATTAGGTGCCTGTATACACTTCCTGGCAACTGGACAACCACCCATCGATGACAGCGAGGCCTCGGACTATCCATAGAGGAGAAGCAGGCGCAAGGCATAGGGCCAGAGTATCATCAGTACAGCGACGACCTTCAGCATTGGATGATGCAATGTTTGAGTCACCCCCAAGCAAACGGCCTTTAACAGAACGATTGGTGTACGACATGGGTCTTGTGGCCAGAAGTATGCTTAGAAAGATGGGTGGGAAGGCAGCGTTTGGAGACATGGAGGCCAAGTTCGGCGCCGAAGCACAAGGCCAGCCATGATACCGCTTCTAATCAATCCGACACGAGGATCACTGCTGGACACTCAATCCGCCTTGCGCCATATCCTGACGATAACCAACTTCTCCCAACCCGCCTTCTTGCCGCTTGCCCCTACAGTCTCCGCCATCCAGCCAGAACCCCACTCTCTTATTCGCTGCTTGACTGCTTCCGGCTTATTTTGCGCGCACAATAGAACATATGCGACTCCTCTATCGGCACTGAGTATCTCGGGAATCTGTTCCAGCATCCTGTTCGTTACCACCATTCCATCCTCACCGCCAGCGTATGAGAGTTCCAGTAGATACGAGTCTTGCTCGAAGGTGGTCGCCTTTTTCCCTTGTGGTATTGCGTTGTACTTGTCATGGCTTACCAGGTCAGGTAGCTCAGCTGGTACATATGGCGGGTTGAAGATGAAGACATCGACAGAGTGAGGCCGGATCGCACTCGCCAGATCGCCATTCACGACATCCACAAAGACGGAGCGACCTTCTTTCTGCTGTTCAATAGCTTCTTGAACCGTTTGAGCGGCAGCTTTGCAGGCGAAGCTGTTGATGTCGACCCCAAGCGTCAGTGCATCATGTCGACCGAATATGGTTCGCGCATTCGCAGCAACGAAGGCTAAAACGACGCCCGATCCTACGCCCACTTCAAGTATCAATGGCGGGGCTGAAGACGCATCTCCGAGTCGATCCTGCAGATACGCAGTCTCTGATGCAGATGATAATGTATCGAGAAGCAAGTATGAGTCTTCAGCCGGTTCGTACACGCGATCGAAACACACGTGGGATGTCGAGGGAGTGGGTAGCATGGTTGGGATTTTGTTTGGAGATCGGAGGGTGTGCGTGCGGGCCAATTGGAATGGGAGGAGATCTGGAGCACCCTAGTCTAGAAAGCCGAGGTTGAGGTCATCACTTGTTGAATGCATCACATTTCCCTTTGCCGCAACAACCTGAAGTGTCATTCTACAACTTTTATCATCATGAGAGCTTGCACACGATTACTTGCGACGGCAACAGATGCGGGCGCATCTAGACCGTTCAAGCCAGCGCCTGCCGCTTTATTGCCACCAATACCACTGTACCGACGCCTGCTACGGTCACATCGAAAGAGGCTAGGTTTAGAGGAACGTTTATTGGGCGATATGTATGTGAAGGCTGAGTTCAGGGCCCACAAGGACATTGACAATCCCGTGCAGATAGTGAGTCGAGCCTTTTTTTTTTGCTGCATGCGTAATGCGGTTTCAATTGCTAACATTCATAGATTGGCTTTCTGTCGGAATGGCAAACATACTGCCAAATGCTTGAGGGCGACTCGTGGAAAGAAGCCAAGATGGACAAAGCGAAAATCGATAAGATGAGCGGTTCGTTCTATTCCCCTTCGCCCTGGACTCCGCTAATCAGCCGCTCTAGATCAACAAATCGGTCAACTGTATGAGCTCATGCAGCAGATCAAGAACCAAGCACAGGAAGACGCCGATGCCGAGGATGCAAGAGTAGTTGAGATGCTCGACAAGAAGCCTCCAACTGAGCAATGATGGCAAACTTGAATTGTGCCACGCATTCAACGTCCAGAAACAAACGTTGCCAGCATCACACGCAAGCATGAATGCGTAAACGGAGCACGTCAATGCTTCACATTTTGCGTTGGAGACGATGTATTATATAAATCTTAGCAATGTTAATACAGTATCCGCATTGACAAGGTTCTCTCGCTTCATCAGAATTGATCGCTCCTCTGGTATCACAGACAGCATTTCCATTTCAATTCCGTTTTCATCATCTACATGAACAAGTGCTAGGCCGTACAATATAATATTTGGGCAAAGCATCGATCGGCACGGAGCTCATTCAGTCATCGATCTTCGGAATATTGACCATGTGCGGTTGCACACTCTACGACTCCCCAACATGCGGTCACTCCTGGGTCTCCATGAGCCAACCATGCGGCTTCCTCTCAGACCTTCTTAACTGTCCCTCGCGCCAGACCTACCGGACATTGATTGCACCGCCGTACACATGTCCCGTATGTAATGGCGGGTTCGCAGACCAAGAGACGATCGAAATGGTCCAGGGCCCTTGGGGCTGTAACCAGATGATTCGAAATCATGTCGGGGGTAATTACGCGGTTCCAGGCTTTTGGGGGAATGCGCGGTTTATGCCAGATGCATGGGAGGGCCCTGCAATTACTTCTGGTGCCATATCCGGTGCTGTGATTCCCATGAGCCATTTACATCATGGCTTTACCTACGACCATAGACTTACGGGTCCATATGGTCCGCATGCAACGCTGTCACATACTTCGATGGCTGTGGGTGGCCCTACAATGCCTGGTCCAGCAAAGATCACGAACAGAGCAGTGGTATGTGATGGGTTTGGCGGCTATGATGAGTATGATGGGCATTATGAGGGTGGCAGGCGCGAGAGAAGGAGGCACAAGAGCTATTACAAATACAAGTACACGGACAGGCCTGTGACCAACTGCACGGTCATGTGAGAGGACAAAGACATGAAAGCGGGAGTTCCACAGAATATTTGGAAGGCGAGAGCAACTCAGCGATATGTGACTCTGTTCCAGGGGTAAATGCCATTTGGCAAAGTAGAGCAGCGCGCGCGCATGAGAATTGCAAACACTTGCTCAGACTTACTCACTTGGAGACAATCTAAGAAATCGAAACTGATACTCTGTCTTCTGACTTTGATGGTCGTGTTGCCGTCTGCGTGACGAAGCTGGTCGATGCTGCGCGCCACGCTAACACCCACTAGCGCGGTTTTCTACTCGCTTATACCACAGTGGGCGGAAATTCCAGCTTCGTCCTTCAGCTCTTCGACAATACCACACAGCCAAATCGACCCCCACAACCGTCGCCATGGCCAGTACGTTGACGAATACTCGCTATGGGGTCGACGAGAATACTAACAGAAGCGCACAGAATCCAAGAACTCGTCTCAGCACAACCAGTCCAAGAAGAACCACCGAAACGGGTACGCATCTCTCACCACCATCGCACGCGCGCCATCATCCCGGAGATGAATCATCATTCTCCATTCAAGGCTCATCGACGCACAATCATGGGAGCAACAGCTGATTGATGGGAATACAGTATCAAGAAGCCTAAGACTCACCGTTACCCCTCGCTCAAGGGTACCGACCCCAAGTTCAGGAGGAACCACAGGCATGCTCTTCACGGCACAATGAAGGCCCTGGTGCGTACCCACGACCCATCGCACGACTCGCCCGACAACCCGCTAACACCCATACAGAAGGAGGTCAAGGAGGGCAAGCGCGAGAGCGCATAAAGGACGATACGATCACGAGCGAGCGACGATGGCGGTTTTCGATTCCTTTATGAGACATCTGGTCGGCGTCAATGGCATTCGGACTTTCTATGACAGCTTCGAACCCAAGGGATGGGAGCATGTGGCTTCACGCCTACCGCAGGCATGAACAATGAATAAGTCGAAAAGTCTATTCGGTCCTCCCAACGCGCGACTGTCCATGTGATGTGTTAGATCGGCCGACTGCTGGACAACACTATAGCCAGGTATGTGAGATGAGTGACCCGAGGTGCAAACCTCCAACCAGCCATTAGTGTGTACAGCAACAGAGCTCTTCAATGCTCGACCTGCTGAAGGAAAATTATCGTGGCAAGATCAACTCACCCCATCATTACCAAACACACAGCCTTTTACTCCGTAGGGCAAGTGTGCATGAAGATGGGGTTACATATCAGATATTTGCAGAGGGCTTTGAGAATGGGATTGGGACTGAGAAGTACCACCCAGTGTCTTATGACATCAGAAGTCAATTTTATCATTCAAACGATTCGCTTTCGTTGTGCAGGTGATGACGATTGCCAGACGTGCATTTTGCCGAACAGGCGGGGTACATCCGTGACCTTCGCATCTGTCAAGATGACTGACCACGTTTTCTCTCTCTCTCTCTCTCTCTCTCTCTCTACCGACCCTGTCGACCCCCTTGAGTTGATGCAAGAGTATCAAGACCGCAGAATATCGGCAATACGCTCTTCACACTCTTGCACAGCTCATCGCCGAGGCAGGTCGGCCGAGACGGTTCTGGGCCCGGGTCTTGCAGCACAGCCCTGTCGTAGCCCGATTAGCTAGCAGCCGTCTTATACTCCGGATATAACCGTCATATCTCGCATCTTCTATCACAAAAATAGTTGGAACGTACTTTGTTTCTTGATTTCTCTCTTGCTCTTGCTCTTGCCCTCCCTCCTTGAGTTTTGCTCCTCCAAACTCCAAACCGCCTGCTCACCTTCACCCCCACCTCCACCCTTCCGCTTCCTGTCCAACCCACACTATGGCGACCCAAGCACACTGCGCATACTGCTTCGAAAGCCTAGTCTCGAAACTGGAAAAGCGGCCCTCGCCTTCGTTCGCCCAGGTCGAAAGCCTCTGGACAAAATACAACACCGAGCCCACGACAACCTCAGAACTCGAAGACGAAACCGCCGAAGAAGAAGAAGCAGCAGCAGTCGCATCCTCACTTTCCCCTACACCCGGAGACCTATCATTAAAACCCGCCGCGATATCACGAATCCTCGCCTCCCCACCCTCATCCACCAGTTCCTCGAGCCTACAAAGCGCCGGCTCGACACCCAGTGGTGGCTTCAGCAACAGCGCAACACCCAGCAGCGTCAGCAGCAGCACCACGAATCTCGTCGACAGCGCAGACGACGACGTCGAACACCCGTTATTCGTAACCTGGAACACAGTCTCGTCGTCTGATAAGCGACTCCGCGGCTGCATCGGCACCTTTGAAGCCCTGCCACTCTCCACGGGCCTATGCAGCTACGCGCTCACCTCCGCGCTGGACGACACACGTTTCGCGCCCATTTCTGCGCAAGAAGTACCCTCTCTGGAATGCGCCGTCACGTTGCTCACGCACTTTGAGCCCGTGGACGATCCTATGGATTGGGAGGTTGGCACCCATGGCCTCCGCATTAGCTTCTCAGTTAAGGGCCGCAGGTATGGGAGTACGTATCTGCCGGATGTGGCGTTGGAGCAGGGCTGGAGTAAGGAAGAAGCGCTCGTTAGTCTGATGCGGAAAGCCGGGTGGAATGGCAGGAAGAGTGAGTGGAGGAAGGTGGGGGTTCGGGTGGTGAGGTATCAGGGGAAGAAGGTTAGTCTGGGGTGGGCCGAGTGGAAGGAGTGGCGGGATTGGGTTGAAGAGGAGATGGCGGATGTTTAGAAGGTTAGATGAACTTTGTTTGGACGTGTGTGTTTCCAGGCGGGCACATTTTCATTTCGTTTATTCTTCAAATGGTCGTTTTACTTACTTGTTATTGTGTTGGGG